>JAKYLM010000171.1:32500-106317 GCA_023634145.1 Thymallus thymallus | reverse complement strand
TAAAGAACCTTTTCGATTGGCCTACACCTGTTGTTCGTGTGACACATGCAACAATAAATCCCTTATTTATTAAATAAACACGATATGAAGAAATTGTAGTCTATTTCAGAATAACAGAATAGCATACTCTGAGTCCATGTTTTAGGTCCTGATCTGGCTATGGGCTTCACTAGTTCATTTAACAGACTTTGCTTAGAATTCCCTGGTATTATTTTATAGTATGAAGATTGAACATAGCTTAATAAAATAGAAAATATATTTTCTCCAAACGATGGCTATTCTGTGTTGAGCGGTCAACAAAGAAACTGGTCCTCCACAAACGTTGGGCTTTATATCAGTGTGCTTTCTAAGTTTCCAGCTGACTGGAAAGACCCGGTCCTCCAGATTCCCCTCTATCAATCTATTAATCATAAATCAGTATAAATTATTTTTATGACGCAACATGTTTTGCTTCCACCACAGTTTTTCCCCTAATAAGGCATGGTGTAGTGTTGTTATGGTTAGTCAGAGATGAGTGTGTGTTGTGGTGCTGCTGTATAGTTTTAACCTCTCTGGTCCAAAGGCAAGGGTGTTGACTTTAGTTATCTATCTCTGGCTGGCTGCTCAGACAGGGGGAACAACTGGGAGAGAGAGAGAGAGAGAGAGAGAGAGAGAGAGAGAGAGAGATATGCGGTACATTGATTGATTGAGTGACCTAAGAAGGCTCTCTGCTCTGTGGAGCAAGAAAATAGAACAAAGAGCAGAGGGAGAGAGAATGCAAGGGAAGGAGTAGAGATGGAGGGAAGGAGTAGAGATGGAGGGAAGGAGGGAAGGAGTAGAGATGGAGGGAAGGAGGGAAGGAGTAGAGATGGAGGGAAGGAGTAGAGATGGAGGGAAGGAGGGAAGGAGTAGAGATGGAGGGAAGGAGTAGAGATGGAGGGAAGGAGGGAAGGAGTAGAGATGGAGGGAAGGAGGGAAGGAGTAGAGATGGAGGGAAGGAGTAGAGATGGAGGGAAGGAGGGAAGGAGTAGAGATGGAGGGAAGGAGTAGAGATGGAGGGAAGGAGTAGAGATGGAGGGAAGGAGTAGAGATGGAGAGATGGAGGGAAGGAGGGAAGGAGTAGAGATGGAGGAAAGGAGGGAAGGAGTAGAGATGGAGGGAAGGAGTAGAGATGGAGGGAAGGAGTAGAGATGGAGGGAAGGAGTAGAGATGGAGGGAAGGAGGGAAGGAGTAGAGATGGAGGGAAGGAGGGAAGGAGTAGAGATGGAGGGAAGGAGTAGAGATGGAGGGAAGGAGGGAAGGAGTAGAGATGGAGGGAAGGAGGGAAGGAGTAGAGATGGAGGGAAGGAGTAGAGATGGAGGGAATGAGGGAAGGAGTAGAGATGGAGGGAAGGAGGGAAGGAGTAGAGATGGAGGGAAGGAGTAGAGATGGAGGGAAGGAGGGAAGGAGTAGAGATGGAGGGAAGGAGTAGAGATGGAGGGAAGGAGTAGAGATGGAGGGAAGGAGAAGAGATGGAGGGAAGGAGTAGAGATGGAGGGAAGGAGGGAAGGAGTAGAGATGGAGGGAAGGAGTAGAGATGGAGGGATGGAGGGAAGGAGTAGAGATGGAGGGAAGGAGGGAAGGAGTAGAGATGGAGGGAAGGAGTAGAGATGGAGGGAAGGAGTAGAGATGGGATGGAGGGAAGGAGTAGAGATGGAGGGAAGGAGTAGAGATGGAGGGAAGGAGGGAAGGAGTAGAGATGGAGGGAAGGAGTAGAGATGGAGGGAAGGACATGACCCTGAGACTGTCAACCTGTACTAGAATGAGACAGATGGCTGTCTGAGAGAACTGAAGGGGGAGAGAGAGGAACACCCAGCCCAGCTAACAGAGGAACACACAGCCCAGCTAACAGAGGAACACCCAGCCCAGCTAACAGAGGAACACACAGCCCAGCTAACAGAGGAACACACAGCCCAGCTAACAGAGGAACACCCATGCCAGCTAACAGAGCTGTGACAATGAACCACTCATGAGAGAGCTAGCCATCCCCCAGAGAAGCCAACAGATCAGCTCCCTTCAGACCTCGACCAGAGCATTAACACTACAGCAGTATCCACCAATCCAGCAGACTCTCCTGACAACACCCCACACCCACTGAGGACACACAAAAGCAAGAGATTGTACTCCTCATTGACTCAAATAGGAAATACATTGATGAGATAACTTTTTCCAAAACACCAAGTGGCTAAACTCTGGTGTCCAAACACCCGGTGTGCTCTGGAGCTGCTGTCAGAGGACCAACTGGGTTCCCCAGTGTCACGGATTCCCCAGGTACATCCGTGCACCAGCTCTGGAGGTCTACGTCACTGAACTGTCTCATCACACACCACCTGGTTCCCATTCCTCCTGAATAGGTTGTTTTACCTGTGCCCTTTGTTTCACCATTGGGTTGTCGATCATTGTTACACTGTGTTTTCAGGTCTCGCCCCGTGTTGTATCATTGTTACACTGTGTTTTCAGGTCTCGCCCCGTGTTGTATCATTGTTACACTGTGTTTTCGGGTCTCGCCCCGTGTTGTATCATTATTACACTGTGTTATCAGGTCTCGCCCCGTGTTGCATCCTTGTTACACTGTGTTTTCAGGTCTCGCCCCGTGTTGTATCATTGTTACACTGTGTTTTCGGGTCTCGCCCCGTGTTGTATCATTGTTACCCTGTGTTTTCGGGTCTCGCCCCGTGTTGTATCATTATTACACTGTGTTTTCAGGTCTCGCCCCGTGTTGCATCCTTGTTACACTGTGTTTTCAGGTCTCGCCCCGTGTTGTGTCTTTGTTACACTGTGTTTTCAGGTCTCGCCCCGTGTTGTGTCATTGTTACACTGTGTTTTCAGGTCTCGCCCCGTGTTGCATCCTTGTTACACTGTGTTTTCAGGTCTCGCCCCGTGTTGTATCATTGTTACACTGTGTTTTCGGGTCTCGCCCCGTGTTGTATCATTGTTACCCTGTGTTTTCGGGTCTCGCCCCGTGTTGTATCATTATTACACTGTGTTTTCAGGTCTCGCCCCGTGTTGCATCCTTGTTACACTGTGTTTTCAGGTCTCGCCCCGTGTTGTGTCTTTGTTACACTGTGTTTTCAGGTCTCGCCCCGTGTTGTATTATTGTTACACTGTGTTTTCAGGTCTCGCCCCGTGTTGTGTCATTGTTACACTGTGTTTTCAGGTCTCGCCCCGTGTTGCATCCTTGTTACACTGTGTTTTCAGGTCTCGCCCCGTGTTGTATCATTGTTACACTGTGTTTTCGGGTCTCGCCCCGTGTTGTATCATTGTTACCCTGTGTTTTCGGGTCTCGCCCCGTGTTGTATCATTGTTACACTGTGTTTTCAGGTCTCGCCCCGTGTTGCATCCTTGTTACACTGTGTTTTCAGGTCTCGCCCCGTGTTGTATCATTGTTACACTGTGTTTTCGGGTCTCGCCCCGTGTTGTATCATTGTTACCCTGTGTTTTCGGGTCTCGCCCCGTGTTGTATCATTGTTACACTGTGTTTTCAGGTCTCGCCCCATGTTGCATCCTTGTTACACTGTGTTTTCAGGTCTCGCCCCGTGTTGTATCATTGTTACACTGTGTTTTTCGGGTCTCGCCCCGTGTTGTATCATTGTTACACTATGTTTCCAACGTGTCAAGTCATTCTCATTTTGTTTTCTCATGATTTGGTTGGGTCTAATTGTGTTTTTGTCCTGGGGCTCTGTGGGGTCTGTTTGTGTTTGTAAACAAAGCCCCAGGACCAGCTTGCTTAGGGGACTCTTCTCCAGGTTCATCTCTCTGTAGGTGATGGCTTTGTTATTGAAGGTTTGGGAATCGTTTCCTTTTAGGTGGTTGTAGAATTTAACGTCTCTTTTCTGGATTTTGATTATTAGCAAGTATCGGCCTAATTCTGCTCTGCATGCATTATTTGGTGTTTTTCGTTGTACACAGAGGATATTTTTGCAGAATTCTGCATGCCGAGTCTCAATTTGGTGTTTGTCCCATTTAGTGAATTCTTGGTTGGTGAGCGGAACCCAGACCTCCCAGCCATAAAGGGCAATGGGTTCTATAACTGATTCAAGTATTTATAGCCAGATCCTAATTGGTATGACGAATTTTATGTTCCTTTTGATGGCATAGAAGGCCCTTCTTGCCTTGTCTCTCAGATCGTTCACAGCTTTGTGGAAGTTACCTGTGGCGCTGATGTTTAGGCTGAGGTATGTATAGTTTTTCGTGTGCTCTAGAGCAACGGTGTCTAGATGGAATTTGTATTTGTGGTCCTGGAAACTGGACCTTTTTTGGAACACCATTATTTTTGTCTTACTGAGATTTACTTTCAGGGCCCAGGTCTGACAGAATCTGTGCAGAATATCCAGGTGCTGCTGTAGGCCCTCCTTGGTGACAGAAGCACCAGATCATCAGCAAACAGTAGACATTTGACTTCAGATTCTGGTAGGGTGAGGCCGGGTGCTGCAGACTGTTCTAGTGCCCTCGCCAATTCGTTGATATATACAGTGGGGAGAACAAGTATTTGATACACTGCCGATTTTGCAGGTTTTGCCACTTACAAAGCATGTAGAAGTCTGTAATTTTTATCATAGGTACTCTTCAACTGTGAGAGATGGAATCTAAAACAAAAATCCAGAAAATCACATTTTATGATTTTTAAGTAATTAATTTGCATTTTATTGCATGACAAGTATTTGATACACCAGAAAAGCAGAACTTAATATTTGGTACAGAAACCTTTGTTTGCAATTACAGAGATCATATGTTTCCTGTAGTTCTTGACCAGGTTTGCACACACTGCAGCAGGGATTTTGGCCCACTCCTCCATACAGACCTTCTCCAGATCCTTCAGGTTTCGGGGCTGTCGCTGGGCAATACGAACTTTCAGCTCCCTCCAAAGATTTTCTATTGGGTTCAGGTCTGGAGACTGGCTAGGCCACTCCAGGACCTTGAGATGCTTCTTACGGAGCCACTCCTTAGTTGCCCTGGCTGTGTGTTTCGGGTCGTTGTCATGCTGGAAGACCCAGCCACGACCCATCTTCAATGCTCTTACTGAGGGAAGGAGGTTGTTGGCCAAGATCTCGCAATACATGGCCCCGTCCATCCTCCCCTCAATATGGTGCAGTCATCCTGTCCCCTTTGCAGAAAAGCATCCCCAAAGAATGATGTTTCCACCTCCATGCTTCACGGTTGGGATGGTGTTCTTGGGGTTGTACTCATCCTTCTTCTTCCTCCAAACACGGCGAGTGGAGTTTAGACCAAAAAGCTCTATTTTTGTCTCATCAGACCACATGACCTTCTCCCATTCCTCCTCTGGATCATCCAGATGGTCATTGGCAAACTTCAGATGGGCCTAGACATGCGCTGGCTTGAGCAGGGGGACCTTGTGTGCGCTGCAGGATTTTAATCCATGACGGCGTAGTGTGTTACTAATGGTTTTCTTTGAGACTGTGGTCCCAGCTCTCTTCAGGTCATTGACCAGGTCCTGCCGTGTAGTTCTGGGCTGATCCCTCACCTTCCTCATGATCATTGATGCCCCACGAGGTGAGATCTTGCATGGTGCCCCAGACCGAGGGAGATTGACCGTCATCTTGAACTTCTTCCATTTTCTAATAATTGCGCCAACAGTTGTTGCCTTCTCACCAAGCTGCTTGCCTATTGTCCTGTAGCCCATCCCAGCCTTGTGCAGGTCTACAATTTTATCCCTGATGTCCTTACACAGCTCTCTGGTCTTGGCCATTGTGGAGAGGTTGGAGTCTGTTTGATTGAGTGTGTGGACAGGTGTCTTTTATACAGGTAATGAGTTCAAACAGGTGCAGTTAATACATTTTATGAGTGGAGAACAGGAGGGCTTCTTAAAGAAAAACTAACAGGTCTGTGAGAGCCGGAATTCTTACTGGTTGGTAGGTGATCAAATACTTATGTCATGCAATAAAATGCAAATTAATTATTTAAAAATCATACAATGTGATTTTCTGGATTTCTGTTTTAGATTCCGTCTCTCACAGTTGAAGAGTACCTATGATAAAAATTACAGACTTCTACATGCTTTGTAAATAGGAAAACCTGCAAAATCGGCAGTGTATCAAATACTTGTTCTCCCCACTGTATGTTGAAGAGGGATGGGGCTTAAACTGCATCCCTGTTTCACCCTACAGCCCTGTGGAAAGAAATGTGTGGGTTTTTGCCATTTTTAAACACACACTTGTTGTTTGTGTACATGGATTTTATAATGACTTTTGTTTTTCCGCCAACACCACTTTCCATCAATTTGTAAAGCAAACCCTCATGTCAAATTGAGTCAAATGCTTTTTTGAAGTCAACAAAGCATGGGAAGACTTTGCCTTTGTTTTGTTTTGTTTGTTTGTAAATTAGGGTGTGCAGGGTGAATATGTGGTCTGTCGTATGATAATTTGGTAAAAAGCCAATTTGACATTTGCTCAGTACATTGTTTTCACTGAGGAAATTAACTAGTCTGCTGTTAATCTCTCTCTCTCTCTCCCCACCATATTTTATTTTTTGCATATAGTATTCGTGCATTTATCTGTAATTAAACCCTGCACTAGGGACTGTATTTTAAGGGAATTATTATTATTACCCTAATTTATATCATACGCACATTTAGCTATTTAAGTATCTCTTCCTGTCATTTACCTGTACAGTTAATTTATTTAACCATGCAAATATTCAAATATTAATTTACTTGAATATTTAACCAGACTGTATATTAAGTAAACTATTATTACCCTTTATATCATACGCACATTTAGCTATTTAAGTATCTTTCTCTGCCATCTACCTGTATAGTTAACCATGCAAATATTTTTTATTTATATCAACTTGCAATAATTGTATAATTATTTCACCTAACACTATAACAATGTATAGTGTACATATTCAGTCATTCACTCATACTATGCAATGCCTTTCTATAGCTTTTTTGCACTCCATACTTTTTTCATGTATCGTGTATCTGTCTTTTGTGTATTTCGTTTTGGCATCTATCTATCTATCTATCTATCTATCTATCTATCTATCTATCTATCTATCTATCTATCTATCTATCTATCTATCTATCTATCTATCTATCTATCTATCTATCTATCTATCTATCTATCTATCTATCTATCTATCTATCTATCTGATTGACTCCTGACAGGCTAAATGGTCCGTTGGCTCTCAGTACGATAAATGACACCTGCAGTTCTCAGGGAAAAAACGTGACCATGGCTACGTCCCAAATGGAACCCTATTCCCTACTGTATCTAGTGCACTCCTTTTGACCAGAATCCTATGGGACCTGGTCAAAAGTAGTGCACTAGAAAGGTAATAGGGTTCACTTTCATAAGACCTGCCAGGAAATCTCTAGAAGTATGTTTGTAGCTAGAGCATGTGTTATTCATATTTTCATGACTGATGAATTTGTCTACCCGGCATTCCAAAAACGATTTGTTATTAATATTCAAATATTTTGATTAACAAATATTCCTATGGGTTTCTCTTTCTAAAAGAGAGAATGGCGGAAAAGCCCAAACACTGACATCTATTTGAGGAGTCTGACCTAGCCATGGAAATGTCTTATAAATGCTTCTCGTAATTCGTAAAGGGTACTTTTGTTTTTGCCAGTTAAATAATACTCCTTGATTAGACCGATTAAGTGTTTAGCCAAAGAGACTGGACTACAGACTACATACCATGCAAAGGACGCATCCCAAATGGTACCCTGTTCCCTATATAGTGCACTACTGTTGACCAGAGCCCTATGGGAACATACAGTATATATACGGAATAGGGTTTTATTTGGGACTAGGGTCATAACTACCCCTAATAGACCTATTAGTTACATTAAGGACAATTAAGAGTCAAAAGTCATCTAAAGAGTATGGACGGAGAGGCTGTTTGGATCCACACACACATTTTAAATACTTTATTTGAATCATGAGTATTGAAACATTTCAAAGGTTGTTGCAAGGACACTTAAGGAAATTTAAAGCACCTTCTCCACACAGTCAGGCTGACCATAACAGCTGAAACAGAGCAGTACCTTCTCCACACAGTCAGGCTGCCCATAGCGTCTGAAACAGAGCAGTACCTTCTCAACACAGCCAGGCTGCCCATAGCGGCTGAAACAGATCAGTACCTTCCCCTCAACACAGTCAGGCTGACCATAACAGCTGAAACAGAGCAGTACCTTCTCAACACTGTCAGGCTGACCATAACAGCTGAAACAGAGCAGTACCTTCTCCACACAGTCAGGCTGACCATAACAGCTGAAACAGAGCAGTACCTTCTCCACACAGTCAGGCTGACCATAACAGCTGAAACAGAGCAGTACCTTCTCAACACAGTCAGGCTGACCATAACAGCTGAAACAGAGCAGTACCTTCCCCTCAACACAGTCAGGCTGACCATAACAGCTGAAACAGAGCAGTACCTTCTCAACACAGTCAGGCTGACCATAACAGCTGAAACAGAGCAGTACCTTCCCCTCAACACAGTCAGGCTGACCATAACAGCTGAAACAGAGCAGTACCTTCTCCACACAGTCAGGCTGACCATAACAGCTGAAACAGAGCAGTACCTTCTCAACACAGTCAGGCTGACCATAACAGCTGAAACAGAGCAGTACCTTCCCCTCAACACAGTCAGGCTGACCATAACAGCTGAAACAGAGCAGTACCTTCTCAACACAGTCAGGCTGACCATAACAGCTGAAACAGAGCAGTACCTTCACCTCAACACAGTCAGGCTGACCATAACAGCTGAAACAGAGCAGTACCTTCTCAACACAGTCAGGCTGACCATAACAGCTGAAACAGAGCAGTACCTTCTCAACACAGTCAGGCTGACCATAACAGCTGAAACAGAGCAGTACCTTCCCCTCAACACAGTCAGGCTGACCATAACAGCTGAAACAGAGCAGTACCTTCTCAACACAGTCAGGCTGACCATAACAGCTGAAACAGAGCAGTACCTTCCCCTCAACACAGTCAGGCTGACCATAACAGCTGAAACAGAGCAGTACCTTCTCCACACAGTCAGGCTGACCATAACAGCTGAAACAGAGCAGTACCTTCTCCACACAGTCAGGCTGACCATAACAGCTGAAACAGAGCAGTACCTTCTCCACACAGTCAGGCTGACCATAACAGCTGAAACAGAGCAGTACCTTCTCAACACAGTCAGGCTGACCATAACAGCTGAAACAGAGCAGTACCTTCTCCACACAGTCAGGCTGACCATAACAGCTGAAACAGAGCAGTACCTTCTCAACACAGTCAGGCTGACCATAACAGCTGAAACAGTAAGAAGTAGTACCTAGCCAGTTGTTTTGCCCGAGTCTTAGTCAGGCCTGCAATCCGAAGGCCATGTACCATAAGCCGATGTAGCTGGCCCAGACTGCCAAATATCAACCCCACCAACCTGCATCTGGATCCCAGGCTGGTGTCTTGAGGGGGGTCTATTTAAGGAGCTTGTAACAATCCAATGAGCAGCCTACATTCAAAATCAGCACCTCCCTCTGGACTCCCCAACAACAAGAATGTCTGGATTGCTCCCACATACCCCCACCCACACACACACCCAACCACACATAACACACACACACCCACACACACATCCAACCCACACCCACACCCACATTATCAGTCCACATTATCAATCCACAAATGAATACAGTCCACAAAGCATTCAAAACAGTAATCTGATGGGCCAATAAGTGGACCTGCAACTAAGCAGGTATTGAAGCCAGGTATTTGTATTAAAGACAGCATTAACTCTCTGAGCAGGTATTGAAGCCAGGAAGAAGAAGAAGAAGAAGAGAGGAGGAGAGAGGAGAGAAGAAGAAGAGAGGAGGAGAGAAGAAGAAGAGGAGAGAAGAAGAAGAGGAGAGAGGAGGAGAGAAGGGGAGGAGAGGAGGAGAGAGGAGAGAAGAGAGAAGAGGAGGAGAGAAGAGGAGGAGAGAGGAGAGAAGAGGAGGAGAGAGGAGAGAAGAGGAGGAGAGAGGAGGAGGAGAGAGGAGAGAAGAGGAGGAGAGGAGGAGGAGAGAGGAGAGAAGAGGAGGAGAGAGGAGAGAAGAGAGAAGAGGAGGAGAGAGGAGGAGGAGAGAAGTGGAGAGAGGAGGAGGAGAAGAGAAGTGGAGAGAGGAGGAGGAGAGGAGAGAAGTGGAGAGAGGAGGAGGAGAAAGAAGAGGAGGAGAGGAGAGAAGAGAGAAGAGGAGTGAAGAAATAAGAGGAGGAGAGAGGAGGAAAAGAGAGGAGAGAAGAGGAGAGAGGAGGAGGAGAGAAGTGGAGAGAGGAGGAGGAGAGAAGTGGAGAGGAGGAGGATAAATAAGAGGAGGAGAGAGGAGAGGAGAGAAGTGGAGAGAGGAGGAGAAAGAAGAGGAGGAGAAGAGAGAAGGGGAGTGAAGAAATAAGAGGAGGATAGAGGAGGAGGAGAGAGAGGAAGGAGAGAAGAGGAGAGAGGAGGAGGAGAGAGTAGAGGAGGAGAGAGGAGAGAAGAGGAAGAGAGGAGGAGGAATTTCTACATAGAGAGGGATGAGAGCAGCTACACAAGCAGCTGTTTAGTAATGAGGAGCAGACTGGGTTTGGTTAGGACAATAACATGAAGGGTTTGGTTAGGACAATAACATGAAGGGTTTGGTTAGAACAATAACATAAAGGGTTTGGTTAGAACAATAACATAAAGGGTTTGGTTAGGACAATAACATAAAGGGTTTGGTTAGGACAATAACATAAAGGGTTTGGTTAGGACAATAACATGAAGGGTTTGGTTAGGACAATAACATAAAGGGTTTGGTTAGGACAATAACATAAAGGGTTTGGTTAGGACAATAACATAAAGGGTTTGGTTAGGACAATAACATAAAGGGTTTGGTTAGGACAATAACATAAAGGGTTTGGTTAGGACAATAACATAAAGGGTTTGGTTAGGACAATAACATAAAGGGTTTGGTTAGGACAATAACATAAAGGGTTTGGTTAGAACAATAACATAAAGGGTTTGGTTAGAACAATAACATAAAGGGTTTGGTTAGGACAATAACATAAAGGGTTTGGTTAGGACAATAACATAAAGGGTTTGGTTAGAACAATAACATAAAGGGTTTGGTTAGAACAATAACATAAAGGGTTTGGTTAGGACAATAACATAAAGGGTTTGGTTAGGACAATAACATAAAGGGTTTGGTTAGAACAATAACATAAAGGGTTTGGTTAGAACAATAACATAAAGGGTTTGGTTAGGACAATAACATAAAGGGTTTGGTTAGGACAATAACATAAAGGGTTTGGTTAGAACAATAACATAAAGGGTTTGGTTAGGACAATAACATGAAGGGTTTGGTTAGGACAATAACATAAAGGGTTTGGTTAGGACAATAACATGAAGGGTTTGGTTAGGACAATAACATAAAGGGTTTGGTTAGAACAATAACATAAAGGGTTTGGTTAGAACAATAACATAAAGGGTTTGGTTAGAACAATAACATGAAGGGTTTGGTTAGGACAATAACATGAAGGGTTTGGTTAGGACAATAACATAAAGGGTTTGGTTAGAACAATAACATAAAGGGTTTGGTTAGGACAATAACATAAAGGGTTTGGTTAGAACAATAACATAAAGGGTTTGGTTAGGACAATAACATGAAGGGTTTGGTTAGAACAATAACATAAAGGGTTTGGTTAGGACAATAACATGAAGGGTTTGGTTAGAACAATAACATAAAGGGTTTGGTTAGGACAATAACATGAAGGGTTTGGTTAGGACAATAACATAAAGGGTTTGGTTAGGACAACATACCTTATAGTGAAATGGTTACTTACAAGCCCTTAACCAACAATTCTTTAAAAAATAATTTAAAGCATTGTTGGTTAAGAGCTTTTAATAATTTTAAAAATAGAAAGTAAAAGTAACAAATAATTAAGTAGCAGCAGTAAAATAACAATAGCAAGGCTATATACAGGAAGTACCAGTACAGAGCCAATGTGAGGAGGCTATATACAGGAAGTACCAGTACAGAGCCAATGTGAGGAAGCTATATACAGGAAGTACCAGTACAGAGCCAATGTGAGGAGGCTATATACAGGAAGTACCAGTACAGAGCCAATGTGAGGAGGCTATATACAGGAAGTACCAGTACAGAGTCAATGTGAGGAGGCTATATACAGGAAGTACCAGTACAGAGTCAATGTGAGGAGGCTTTATACAGGAAGTACCAGTACAGAGCCAATGTGAGGAGGCTATATACAGGAAGTACCAGTACAGAGTCAATGTGAGGAGGCTATATACAGGAAGTACCAGTACAGAGTCAATGTGAGGAGGCTTTATACAGGAAGTACCAGTACAGAGCCAATGTGAGGAGGCTATCTACAGGAAGTACCAGTACAGAGCCAATGTGAGGAGGCTATATACAGGAAGTACCAGTACAGAGCCAATGTGAGGAGGCTATATACAGGAAGTACCAGTACAGAGCCAATGTGAGGAGGCTATATACAGGAAGTACCAGTACAGAGTCAATGTGAGGAGGCTATATACAGGGGTACCAGTACAGAGTCAATGTGAGGAGGCTATATACAGGAAGTACCAGTACAGAGTCAATGTGAGGAGGCTATATACAGGAAGTACCAGTACAGAGTCAATGTGAGGAGGCTTTATACAGGAAGTACCAGTACAGAGCCAATGTGAGGAGGCTATATACAGGAAGTACCAGTACAGAGTCAATGTGAGGAGGCTATATACAGGAAGTACCAGTACAGAGTCAATGTGAGGAGGCTTTATACAGGAAGTACCAGTACAGAGCCAATGTGAGGAGGCTATCTACAGGAAGTACCAGTACAGAGCCAATGTGAGGAGGCTATATACAGGAAGTACCAGTACAGAGCCAATGTGAGGAGGCTATATACAGGAAGTACCAGTACAGAGCCAATGTGAGGAGGCTATATACAGGAAGTACCAGTACAGAGTCAATGTGAGGAGGCTATATACAGGGGTACCAGTACAGAGTCAATGTGAGGAGGCTATATACAGGAAGTACCAGTACAGAGTCAATGTGAGGAGGCTATATACAGGAAGTACCAGTACAGAGTCAATGTGAGGAGGCTATATACAGGGGTACTGGTACAGAGTCAATGTGAGGAGGTTATATACAGGAAGTACCGGTGCAGAGTAATATGAGGAGGCTATATACAGGAAGTACCAGTACAGAGTCAATGTGAGGAGGCTATATACAGGAAGTACCGGTGCAGAGTAATATGAGGAGGCTATATACAGGAAGTACTGGTACAGAGTCAATGTGAGGAGGCTATATACAGGAAGTACCAGTACAGAGTCAATGTGAGGAGGCTATATACAGGAAGTACCGGTGCAGAGTCAATATGAGGAGGCTATATACAGGAAGTACTGGTACAGAGTCAATGTGAGGAGGCTATATACAGGAAGTGCCAGTACAGAGTCAATGTGAGGAGGCTATATACAGGAAGTACCAGTACAGAGTCAATGTGAGGAGGCTATATACAGGAAGTACCAGTACAGAGTCAATGTGAGGAGGCTATATACAGGGATACTAGTACAGAGTCAATGTGAGGAGGCTATATACAGGAAGTACCAGTACAGAGTCAATGTGAGGAGGCTATATACAGGGGTACTGGTACAGAGTCAATGTGAGGAGGTTATATACAGGAAGTACCGGTGCAGAGTAATATGAGGAGGCTATATACAGGAAGTACCAGTACAGAGTCAATGTGAGGAGGCTATATACAGGAAGTACCGGTGCAGAGTAATATGAGGAGGCTATATACAGGAAGTACTGGTACAGAGTCAATGTGAGGAGGCTATATACAGGAAGTACCAGTACAGAGTTAATGTGAGGAGGCTATATACAGGAAGTATCGGTGCAGAGTCAATATGAGGAGGCTATATACAGGAAGTACTGGTACAGAGTCAATGTGAGGAGGCTATATACAGGAAGTGCCAGTACAGAGTCAATGTGAGGAGGCTATATACAGGAAGTACCAGTACAGAGTCAATGTGAGGAGGCTATATACAGGAAGTACCAGTACAGAGTCAATGTGAGGAGGCTATATACAGGGATACTAGTACAGAGTCAATGTGAGGAGGCTATATACAGGTGTACTGGGACAGAGTCAATGTGCTGGGGCACCGGTTAGTCAAGGTAATTGAGGTAATATGTACATGTAGGTAGGGTTTGGTTAAGACAATAACATTTCAATATAAAATAGTTGCTTCTTCGCTTTGTTTTCAGTCTCTTCCTCTCTTCCTTTGTCCTGGTTGTGTCATCGTTGTCGGTGATCAGGCCTACCACTGTTGTGTCATCTGCAAACTTGATGATGGTGTTGGAGTCGTGCCTGGTCACGCAGTCATAAGTGAACAGGGAGTACAGGAGGGAACTGAGCACGCACCCATGAGTGGCCCCCCGTGCTGAGGATCAGCGTGGCGGATGTGTTGTTACCTACCCTTACCACCTGGGGGCGGCCCGTTAGGAAGTCCAGGATCCAGTTGCAGAGGGAGGTGTTTAGTCCCAGGGTCCTTAGCTTAGTGATGAGCTTTGAGGACACTATGGTGTTGAACGCTGAGCTGTAGTCAATGAACAGCATTCTCACATAGGTGTTCCTTTTGTCCAGGTGGGAAAGGACAGTGTTGAGTGCAATAGAGATGGCATCATCTGTGGATCTGTTTGAGTGGTATGCAAGTTGGAGTGGGTCTAGGGTTTCTGGGATAATGGTGTTGATGTGAGCAATGACCAGCCTTTCAAAGCACTTCATGGCTACAGATGTGAGTGCTACGGGTCTGTAGTCATTTAAGCAGGTTTGCCTTAGTGTTCTTGGGCACAGGGGCTATGAGGGTCTGCTTGAAACATGTTGGTATTACTGACTCAGTCAGGGACAGGTTGAAAATGTCAGTGAAGACACTTGCCAGTAGGTCAGTGCATGCTCGGAGTACAAGTCCTGGTAATCCGTCTGGCCCTGCGGCCTTGTGAATATTGACCTGTTTAAAGGTCTTACTCACATCGGCAACGGAGAGCGCGATCACACAGTCGTCCGGAACAGCTGATGCTCTCATGCATGTTTCAGTGTTACTTGCTGTGCTTCCCTTTGTAGTCTGTAATAGTTTGCAAGCCCTGCCACATCCAATGAGCGTTGGAGCCGGTGTAGTACGATTCAATCTTAGTCCTGTATTGACGCTTTGCCTGTTTGATGGTTCGTCAGAGGGCAAAGCAGGATTTCTTATAAGCTTCCGGGTTAGAGTCCCGCTCCTTGAAAGCGGCAGCTCTACTCTTTAGCTCAGTGCAGATGTTGCCTGTAATCCATGGCTTCTGGTTGGGGTATGTACGTATGGTCACTGTGGGGACGACGTCATCGAAGCCAGTGACTGATGTGGTGATCTCTGTAAGAGTAGCAGCAGGGAATCAGGTCCAGTTCTGAAACGGCACTCTGGAATTTAGAGCCCTTCTGAGAGGAAGTGTTTTACACATGTGTACACAACACACAAGCACACGCACCAGTTACAGACGTCATGCCAGGTCCCCCTGATTCGCCTCCTTCCTGGCTCAAACTCAGCACCTCTTTGCTAACACACGTGACCGCCCTCCTTGACAACGTTCCAACAGGTTGCGCCGCTTTCGAGCTAACTGTGGAGTGAGTTTACTGCATGTTCTTAACTCTGTTAAACACACATGCACAGGACCTGTCACCTAACCTGACTCTTTACCCCCTGGAGGACATAGAACCACACATATGTCATACTGTCATCTGACGAGTGAGTGAGTGTGAGAGTGAGTGAGTGTGAGAGAGAGAGTGAGTGTGTGAGAGAGTGAGAGAGAGAGAAAGAGAGAGAGAGAGAGAGAGAGAGAGAGAGAGAGAGAGGGACTGACCTCATGGGGGATGTAGTTGGTTAGGGTTGTGTCTGTAAGACAGCTGGTTTTAGGGTTGTGTCTGTAAGACAGCTGGTTTTAGGGTTGTGTCTGTAAGACAGCTGGTTTTAGGGTTGTGTCTGTAAGACAGCTGGCTTTAGGGTTGTGTCTGTAAGACAGCTGGTTTTAGAGTTGTGTCTGTAAGACAGCTGGTTTTAGGATGTGTCTGTAAGACAGCTGGTTTTAGGATTGTGTCTGTACCCCCAGGACACTGCTCCTAACCTGGCTAGAGTCTGGAGATGAGGCCCTCTCTCCCTGGTGCTCTGTCCCCAGGACAGTGCTCTTAACCTGACTAGAGCCTGAAAATGTGTCCCTTTCTCCCCGGTACTCTGCCCCCATGACACTGCTCCTAACCTGGCTAGAGCCTGGAGATGAGGCCCTCTCCCAGGTGCTTTTCCCCAAGGACACTTCTCCTATCCTGGCTAGAGCCTGGAAGTGTGGCCCTCTCTCCCTGGTGCTCTGCCCCAGGACACTGCTCCTAACCTGGCTAGAGCTGACCTGTTTCTCCCCAGCTAATAGGTTTTTAATGAAGGGAGACAGCACCCTATTCTGTTTTTAGTGCACTACTTTTGACCAGGGCCTATAGTAGTGCACTGTATAGGCAATATGCTGCTATTTGGGCCTCAGTCTGTCTCTACACCTTAACTGCTCAAAAGACCGTAGAGACTCTGTTACAACTTTGATTGCTTTTGAATTCCATCAATCGAAGAACTTGTTTCAGAGTCAAGAGAAAATAAACAGACTCCAGTTTGTCAAAAGAGATCAGTATGAATTTATTCTCTGCTTTTTAAATACATATACAAATGATTTCTGTTCCATGTGCTGCTGAATCGTTGGCAGCAGACGTCTTCAATTTTGAATCGTGTATGGCACCCTTTTCCTTATACAGGGATCGGGGTGCCATTTGGGACTCACAACAAGAGAACTCCAACATGGAGGCGTTCCAATTCAGACATGTTTGTGAGACAACACAATGTCAATACTGAACTGATGGCTCATAAGTCTGCTGCTATGAAGCCAGGCTCCTCCCATGTTTAGTGGTCTGACAGAGTAGGAGCCAGGTTAGTGAGAGGCCAGGCTCCTCCCATGTTTAGTGGTCTGACAGAGTCGGATGTTTACATACACTTAGGTTGAAGTCATTAAAACTCATTTTTCAACCACTCAACAGATTTCATGTTAACAAACTATAGTTTTGGCAAGTCGGTTAGGACATCTACTTTGTGCATGACACAAGTAATTCTTCCAACAATTGTTTACAGATTATTTAACTTTTAATTCACTATATCACAATTCCAGTGGGTCAGAAGTTTACATACACTAAGTTGACTGTGCCTTTAAACAGCTTGGAAAATTCCATAAAATTATGTCTTGACTTTAGAAGCTTCTGATAGGCTAACTGACATCATTTGAGTCAATTGGAGGTGTACCTGTGGAGGTATTTCAAGGCCTACCTTCAAACTCAGTGCCTCTTTGCTCGACATCATGGAAAAATCTAAAGAAATCAGCCAAGACCTCAGAAAGAAAATGATAGACCTCAACAAGTCTGGTTCATCCTTGGGAGCAAAGTCTGGTTCATCCGAAGAACACAATCCCAACCGCGAAGCACAGGGGTGGCAGCATCATGTTGTGGGGGTGCTTTGCTGCAGGAGGGACTGGTGCACTTCACAAAATAGATGGCATCATGAGGAAGGAAAATTATGTGGATATATTGAAGCAACATCTCAAGACATCAGTCAGGAAGTTAAAGCTTGGTCGCAAATGGGTCTTCCAAATGGACAATGACCCCAAGCATACTTCCAAAGTTGTGGCAAAATGGCTTAAGGACAACAAAGTCAAGGTATTGGAGTGGCCATCACAAAGCCCTGACCTCAATCCTATAGAACATTTATGGGCAGAACTGAAAAAGTGTCTGAGCAAGGAGTCCTACAAACCTGACTCAGTTACACCAGTTCTGTCAGGAGGAATGGGCCAAATTTCACCCAACTTATTGTGGGAAGCTTGTGGAAGGCTACCGGAAACGTTTGACCCAAGTTAAACAATTTAAAGGCAATGCTACCAAATACTAATCGAGTGTATGTAAACTTCTGACCCACTGGGAATGTGATGAACGAAATAAAAGCTGTAAAAAATAATTTTCTGTACTATTATTCTGACATTTCACATTCTTAAAATAAAGTGGTGACAGGGAATTTTTTACTAGGATTAAATGTCAGGAATTGTGGAAAAACCGAGTTTAAATGTATCTGGCTAAGGTGTATGTAAACCTCTGTATATAGTGCCCTACCTTTAACCAGGGCCCTATCAAGCTCTGCCTATATAGAATCCACCATAAAGGGAATAGGGACCCATACAGTGTTGCTTTAAAGCTGTCTGCCTCTGGCTTGCTAGGTTAACAGATGTGCAGGACACAGCCCAACCAATGGGAGCATGCAGAGGACACAGAGAGGACGCAGAGGGTGGGGTGATGGGAGAAACACATGGACCCTGCATAACCTCCTCCACCTACCCTACCTTCTGGAGAAAACACATCTAATAACAGATCTAGACTATAGAATTGAAATCTTAGAAATAGAATGCATAGATAGAACACACAGTATGTTGATTTTTGGAAGCAACCATTTGGAGGCATGACAGGTCTAATTGAAGTAAAAGTAATGTATGTTTTTCAATTGTGCTGCTATCTTTAATTAGTTGTGTAAACCCTTCTAACCATTCTACAATCTATGCAATGAAGTTGAACCACTTCACAGTAACAAGTCATCATACGGAGCGATGACATCACATCATTGACCTTTGTGTTGACCCGGAAGCGGAATGGTATTCCAGAAAGAATGAACTAACACTGAGCCAAGTCTATATGTCACAGGTGGGATATGAACCCTAGTCTCCAGCATGGAAAACCAACATCCTAACCATTAAGCCAAGAGGACATTCCCTCTTGGACAAGCGTGTGAGTCCGGTTCACCTCCGCTACATATCAGTTATAACAGTTGAGGACAGGTCTGGTTTTGGTGACAGAGTGAGGACAGTGACCAATGATCTCTGGTCATCTCTAAATCAAATAAAATGTATTGGTCACATACACATATTCTACATAGCTTTGCCGTGATTTTGGGAAGATCTTCATTTTGACAAAAAAATATTTTTAAGATACAATACAGGATGGTAAAACCTGAACATGGTTGCCTGCTGTCAACATGGCCAGCAGTTCATTTTCTTCATATAAATAATTATCAAAACACTGTTTCCCACTCACTCACGTCACAAATGTCACGAGTCCACAAAGACACAAGACGGTGGCTCTAAAATCTATGACAGGGAAACACATACATACTATGGCTAGCATACGTACATCCATACACATATACATATATCTAGATAGAATGAAACGATAACCTGGCATTTCAAATCAGAAATCAAAGGTCAATATAAAAATATAAAAAAATTAAATAAAATAAAAAGAACGCGTCTTCTGTAGCAACAAAGGAAAACGTCAGCCATTTTGAAAGCAGCCATCGTGTTTGTTATGTAAGCAGCCATTTTGTTTGTGAGACCACCACAACGGAACACTGTAGTCTTTAATGGAGGTCTAGAATGTGAAGAGATGGAAGTCAAAGAGAGGAATCCTTTATCTCTCTGACCAGCCAGCGAGTAGTGACCTGAAAACTACACATCTACTGTATCTACAGACTTCATGACTGAGGGCCTCTGTCTGCAGGGAGGGTCAGTCTGCAGCCGACACGTCAGATTATCTCTTGAGGCCTGCTGTCTGCAGGGAGAGTCAGTCTGCAGCCGATACGTCAGTTTATCTCTACTGAGGCCTTCTGTCTGCAGGGAGGGTCAGTCTGCAGCTGCAGGGTTGGATCCAAGTCATGGTTGTTCGCAGCCGAGAGGTTGGTTAATCTCCTAACCCTGTGGCAATACTCAGAGGCGTACGAGGGGAGAAGAGGGCTGGTCTGTTATCAATGCTACCCTCCCCACCCCAAAATATGGTCCACCTGGAGGGGAGGAGAGGAGAGGGATGGTCTGTTATCAATGCTACCCTCTCCACCCCACAACATAGTCCACCTGGAAGGGAGGAGAGGGCTGGTCTGTTGTCAATGCTAACCTCCCCACAACATGGTCCACCTGGAAGGGAGGAGAGGGCTGGTCTGTTGTCAATGCTAACCTCCCCACCCCACAACATGGTCCACCTCTCCATAGAGGGATAGCTAGGTCTAAGAGCTCATAGGATGAGAATTGACATCCTGTAGAAAATTACAATCCACATCTCCCTTTGGAAAAGAGGGTGAAAGTGACCTATCCATGTTCTTGAGCCTCATCTTGGTCTCACTAATACAAATGTTCCCAGAGTACACTATATTGCCCTTGCTTTTGAAGAAATGTGGCTTAAAACTCATCTGAGAAACTACATCAGGGAAGCATGTCTCTAAAGCCGAAATCTTCCTTCATCTCCTCATCTGTCGTAGGAGCTGATATAACGTCCAGATCAATCACATTGTCAGATGATAAAAACTACATCAGAGAAACATGTCTCTAAATCTAACACTTCCTTCATTTACTAATCGGTCCTAGGAGCTGATATAACGTCCAGATCTCAGCACCCTTTACTTTGTCATATGATAAAACATAAATTATAGAAATGTCTCTAAAACCTAAAACAACCTCATTCTCAGATCCTCATCTCGTGGTCGGGGCTGTGGTCCAGCGAGGGGTCCCTGGTACTGATCATGGAGGCCGAGGGGCCCTGGGTTACTCCGAAGGGGGACACGGCGGGGGAGCGGGCGGCGAGGGGGGAGAGAGAAGGGGAGAAGCTGGGGGACATGGCTGCTGAGGAGATGGAGCCCTCGTGGCTGATGGGGGACCGTCGTAGGGTGGCCAGGTGGGGGAAGGTGCGTCCGATGACAGGAACCTTCGGGGGGACGGACTTGGCACCGGGGTGGGCGACGGCGGTGATGAGGGGCGGTGGGTCGATGCGAGGCTTGGGGTCCATCTTGGCTTTGGGCTGGAAGGGCTGCCGTGGGTTGGTCTGGTTCTGTGGGGCCGTCTCGTCTTTGAGCCTGGCGATCTCTGTGAAGACGTTGGCTAGTGGTTGGAACTGAGGGCACCAGTTGAGCAGGTAGTCCCAGTTATAACTGCCCCTTAGCTCCTCGTCGCTGGCCACTATGGCTGTCAGAGACCCGCCCACCGAGGGCTTCCCGTCCTCTGGGAAGGCGTAATCTTTAGGATGGGAGATGTTGAGTCCCCTCCCCACCCCCAGGTACCCTCCTCCCAGCTCGTCTCTGTAGACAGGTAGCTGTCCGGACAGCATGGTTCCGCTGAGACTCCCACCCAGCTTCTTGCCTTTGAACCAGGTGCTTCCTTCCAGGGCGGCCGGCTCACAGGAGATGTCAGACAGCTGGTCAGCGTCCTGCTGGATGCCAGAGTCCGGCCCGCGGGCTGAGATGTGCTCCTGCATGGATGAGGAGATGGACGCTACGCGGGGGTATTCGTTGATCATCCTGATCTCATCGTCCTCCGCCGCCTCTGCCGAGCCACGACCGCTGGAGTGGGAGGGGTCAAGGGAGCCCCCCCGGGCGTAAGGCCCGGCCCCTGCTCCCCCCTGGTCGCCGGCGTACCCTGGTAACGTCTGATGATAGATCCTCTCGGATCCTCCAGATTTGGAATCGTCCAGTTTCTGCAGAGCAGTTCCTGAGGCCACGGCCCTATTGTCTGGTCCTTTGTTCTTCCTGCGTCTCTTTGACTTGACCAAGAAGATGACCACAGCCATGATCACCAGGAGCACAACGACCCCCAGGGACACGGCGATGATGGTGATCAGTAGGACGTTGAGATCTGCCCCCAGGCCGAAGGACGTGTTGGTCACATCGATGGTCAGCTGGGCCGTGGTGACCCGGGACGTATCCAGAGGGCTGTGGGCGTGAACATCCAGAGTCATGGTCCTGGTCTCCCTTTTGGACCGTCCCCCTAACCCGCTGCTGCTGCGACTAGAAGACCCGTCCATCTTGAGGAACACCACCCCGGTTGTTTTGTTGACGTCAAAGTACAGGGAGGAGCTAGGGAGCGAGAAGAGGACGATACCGTCTACACCTCCGTCCTCGTCGTTTGCCTGGACCTGTCCGATGCTCTGGCCCCTCTTCGCTCCCTCCGGAACCTCGAAGGAGAACTCTGGGGAGACGAAGAGTGGGTCATACTCATCCTCACCAGTCACGTACACCTGGACCGTCACCGTGGCCGAGTGGTTACCGGCGTCCATCGCCAGAGCAACAAAATTAAATGAGTTGACCTTCTCGAAGTCAAAAGTCATCTTAGCCCTGACCTCTCCCGAACTCTGGTCCACGGTGAAGGCCTCTCGCCCTGTTACTCCTGGCCCTTGACCTCGCTCCACCATGTAGTATCTCAGCTGGCCGTACATCCCAGTGTCGTGGTCTATGGCGTGGAGTATGGTCACAGCTGAGTTGACCGGCTGGTTCTCTCTGATGCTAGCGGTCAGAGTCTTGATGGGGAAGAACGGTCTGTTATCGTTCACATCTTTCACCTCTACGCTGATGGGGGCCAGGGCGACGTAACCACGGCCATCCGAGGCCTGGACGATGACCACGTGGGAGGACTGGTGCTCGCGGTCGAGCTGTCGCTGTAACCGCAGCGCCCCGGTCCACTGGTCGATCGTGAACAGGTCCATCTCATCGCCTGAGCTGATGCTGTACTGGACCTCTGCGTTGGGGGCAGAGTCTGGGTCTGGGGACAAGGGAGAGATGGAGGGAGGTGGGGGGGAGAAAGACAGTGTCATAATGACACAAGACAGAAAGACAATCTCAATTTTCCCCATCCATCTCCACCTTCAATTTCTAACACCATAGTGTAACTACTAATCATCACCTGAGGCGGTCGTGTCTGTGTGTGTGTGTGTGTGTGTGTGTGTATGTATGTATGTGTGTGTATGTGTATGTGTATGTGTGAGTGTGAGTGTGAGTGTGTGTGTGTGTGTGTGTGTGTGTGTGTGTGTGTGTGTGTGTGTGTGTGTGTGTGTGTGTGTGTGTGTATGTGTGTGTATGTATGTGTGTATGTATGTGTGAGTGTGTGTGTGTATGTGTGTGTATGTATGTATGTGTGTATATGTATGTGTGTGTGTGTGTATATGTATGTGTGTGTGTGTGTGTGTGTGTGTGTGTGTGTGTGTGTGTGTGTGTGTGTGTGTGTGTGTTTGTGTTCCTTTTCCCTCACCTGTGGCAGTGAGTCGCAGTATCTCCGTCCCGGCGCCCGCTCCTTCACTCAGTGACACAGTGTACTCCGCCCTGCCGAACGCCGGTGGGTTATCGTTTACATCACCAACGGTTATCACCGCGGCAACGCTAGAACTCCGCTGTGGAACACCTCTGTCCGACACCACCACCGTCAGGTTATAGAGAGGCGTGGCCTCGAAGTCCAACACCTCGGCCAATAGGAGCGTCCCTACGGTCTGGAAGCCCCGCCCCTCCAGGAAGCGCACGCTGCTCTCGATCTGGAAGACGTTCCCAGTGTTGCCGCTGGCGATGGCGAAGTCGAAGCCACAGTTGTCCCGAGAAAAATCAGCGTCCATGGCCTCCAGGGTCAGGATGGTCGCCCCGGGGATGGAGTCCTCCGACACCGTCGCCCTGGAAACACAATGATCAGAATCAATCATTTGGATCAGAACAGAAACTCAACACTTAACATTAACATATCATATATTACATTAACATGTATAGTATGTATTAGCTTCATATATCTATAGAGTAACTAGCTTCATATATCTATAGAATAACTAGCTTCATGTATCTATAAAGTAACTAGCTTCATGTATCTATAGAGTAACTAGCTTAATGTATCTATAAAGTAACTAGCTTCATGTATCTATAGAGTAACTAGCTTCATGTATCTATAGAGTAACTAGCTTCATGTATCTATAGAATAACTAGCTTCATGTATCTATAAAGTAACTAGCTCCATGTATCTATAGAGTAACTAGCTTCTTGTATCTATAAAGTAACTAGCTTCATGTATCTATAGAGTAACTAGCTTCATGTATCTATAGAGTAACTAGCTTCATGTATCTATAGAGTAACTAGCTTCATGTATCTATAAAGTAACTAGCTTCATGTATCTATAGAGTAACTAGCTTCATGTATCTATAGAGTAACTATACTAATTTGAAACATGGCAGCATATACTGGATAAAGCAACTGCTCAAAGCCAATGAATCTGTGTATGATCTACCAATGAATCTGTGTATGATCTACCAATGAATCTGTGTATGATCTACCAATGAATCTGTGTATGAGCTACCAATGAATCTGTGTATGATCTACCAATGAATCTGTCTATGATTTACCAATGAATCTGTCTATGATCTACCAATGAATCTGTGTATGATCTACCAATGAATCTGTGTATGATCTACCAATGATTCTGTGTATGATCTACCAATGAATCTGTGTATGATCTACCAATGAATCTGTGTATGATCTAGATCTACCAATGAATCTGTGTATGATCTACCAATGAATCTGTGTATGATCTACCAATGAATCTGTGTATGATCTACCAATGAATCTGTGTATGATCTACCAATGAATCTGTGTATGATCTACCCTTTTTCATGATAAAAAGATTAGTGGTGGAAGACAGGATCTACCTGCACTTTGATTGGTGGAAGACAGGACCTACCTGTACTTTGATTGATGGAAGACGGGAGCGCTGTGACCTACCTGTACTCTGATTGATGGAAGACGGGAGCGCTGTGACCTACCTGTACTCTGATTGGTAGAAGACGGGATAGCTAAGACCTATCTGTACTTTGATTGGTGGAAGACGGGAGCACTGTGTCTTACCTGTACTCTGATTGGTGGAAGACAGGAGCGTTGTCGTTGACGTCTGATAGATGGACCTGTACTGTGGTGACGGAGGAGAGGGGCGGGGAGCCCCCGTCACAGGCTTCGATTACCACACTGACGGATGGGTTCTCTGGGTCAAACTCTGCCCTCTCCCTGATGAACAGGGTGCCTGTAGGGGGAACAAGATAAATCATTCCCATTCACTTGGACTTCACCTATATGCCAGTCCTGTTCAGGCCTTTTTAACATTTAGCAGAAACTCTTATCCAGAGCAAGGCAATGGTAACAGCACAGCAATGGTAACAACACAGCAGTGGTAACAACACAGCAATGGTAACAACACAGCAGTGGTAACAACACAGCAGTGGTAACAGCACAGCAATGTAAAAACACAGCAGTGGTAACAACACAGCAGTGGTAACAACACAGCAGTGGTAACAACACAGCAGTGGTAACAGCACAGCAATGGTAACAGCACAGCAATGGTAACAACACAGCAGTGGTAACAACACAGCAGTGGTAACAACACAGCAGTGGTAACAACACAGCAGTGGTAACAACACAGCAGTGGTAACAGCACAGCAATGGTAACAGCACAGCAATGGTAACAGCACAGCAATGGTAACAGCACAGCAATGGTAACAGCACAGCAGTGGTAACAGCACAGCAGTGGTAACAGCACAGCAGTGGTAACAGCACAGCAATGGTAACAGCACAGCAATGGTAACAGCACAGCAGTGGTAACAGCACAGCAGTGGTAACAGCACAGCAGTGGTAACAGCACAGCAGTGGTAACAGCACAGCAATGGTAACAGCACAGCAGTGGTAACAGCACAGCAGTGGTAACAGCACAGCAATGGTAACAGCACAGCAATGGTAACAGCACAGCAATGGTAACAACACAGCAGTGGTAACAACACAGCAGTGGTAACAACACAGCAGTGGTAACAACACAGCAATGGTAACAGCACAGCAGTAATGTGTCTTTATTCTAAAGAGGACTGAATCCTGTACCGTTGCTGGGGTCGACATAGAAGCCACCTCGTGTTGATGACATCACTCTGTAGGTGACCTTTCCGTTCTCCCCCGAATCACGGTCAGTCGCCGTCACCGTGACAACGGGACTGCCTGGCGGGGAATGCTCTGGCAGTGTTACCTGGAAAACACACACAGCTGTAACACCCCATAATAGTCAACACAACACAACAATCAACAGACATCTAACCAAATGAATAGAAGCTATACCACATCCTCTGGTGAAACAGAGTTCCTGATAACTAAACTAGTTATACCACATCCTCTGGTGAAACAGAGTTCCTGATAACTAAACTAGTTGTACCACATCCTCTGGTGAAACAGAGTTCCTGATAACTAAACTAGTTATACCACATCCTCTGGTGAAACAGAGTTCCTGATAACTAAACTAGTTGTACCACATCCTCTGGTGAAACAGAGTTCCTGATAACTAAACTAGTTGTACCACATCCTCTGGTGAAACAGAGTTCCTGATAACTAAACTAGTTATACCACATCCTCTGGTGAAACAGAGTTCCTGATAACTAAACTAGTTATACCACATCCTCTGGTGAAACAGAGTTCCTGATAACTAAACTAGTTGTACCACATCCTCTGGTGAAACAGAGTTCCTGATAACTAAACTAGTTATACCACATCCTCTGGTGAAACAGAGTTCCTGATAACTAAACTAGTTGTACCACATCCTCTGGTGAAACAGAGTTCCTGATAACTAAACTAGTTATACCACATCCTCTGGTGAAACAGAGTTCCTGATAACTAAACTAGTTATACCACATCCTCTGGTGAAACAGAGTTCCTGATAACTAAACTAGTTGTACCACATCCTCTGGTGAAACAGAGTTCCTGATAACTAAACTAGTTGTACCACATCCTCTGGTGAAACAGAGTTCCTGATAACTAAACTAGTTGTACCACATCCTCTGGTGAAACAGAGTTCCTGATAACTAAACTAGTTGTACCACATCCTCTGGTGAAACAGAGTTCCTGATAACTAAACTAGTTGTACCACATCCTCTGGTGAAACAGAGTTCCTGATAACTAAACTAGTTGTACCACATCATCTGGTGAAACAGAGTTCCTGATAACTAAACCAGAGGATGGCACCATATTGTACTAGTTTTGACCAGAGCCCTATGGGGACTGTGCACTATATAGGGAATATGGTGCCATTTGGGACACAAAAACAATGTTTTATTTTGTTGTTGTTAACCTGTGTTAATATCCTGTCCACAGTAGTAAACATTATGTTGTTAACCTGCAGTAAAGCTGAATTAATATCCTGTCCACAGTAGTAAACATTATGTTGTTAACCTGCAGTAAAGCTGAATTAATATCCTGTCCACAGTAGTAAACATTATGTTGTTAACCTGCAGTAAAGCTGAATTAATATCCTGTCCACAGTAGTAAACATTATGTTGTTAACCTGCAGTAAAGCTGAATTAATATCCTGTCCACAGTAGTAAACATTATGTTGTTAACCTGCAGTAAAGCTGAATTAATATCCTGTCCACAGTAGTAAACATTATGTTGTTAACCTGCAGTAAAGCTGAATTAATATCCTGTTTACAGTAGTGAACATTAAGAGCTCATCTTAACCTTTCCCCAACCTAGGTCCTGACCATAGGGAGGCCTCTAGCCTTCTTTATGTTGGTCTGGAGGTGATTGTCAGGGGCCTGACAGAGTTGAGATTTCTAGGTAAATCTATGTTTGGTTTAGTTGGTCCCCAATTAGAGGCAGCTGCCTAACTTAGTTGTTGAGTTTCCCACCTGTGTGAATTGATTGATTGACTGATTGATAAATGAACTGATGGATTAACAGTTACCTGGTACAGATCCTGTGTGAACGCCGGAGCGTTATCATTAACGTCCTCCAGCAGTATGGTGAGGTTAGCTTCAGTCTGGTGCTTGGAGTCAGTAGCCCTGATGGTCAGCGTGTACCAGGTCCTGTCCTCGTAGTCCAGGAGGGCGGTCAGAGACACCCCTCCACTGTAGCGGTGGATCCCAAACTTCCCCTGGGATGACCCGTCCAGCTGGAGGCTGTAGGACAGGGCCGGGCTGGAGTCCACGTCATTACCCGTTACCAAGGTGATCTCTGTGCCGATCAGGGTGTCTGGGGGGAGGGGGAGACAAGAGAGATGTAATGAGAGTGTTGAGGGGTTAGGATATACATACAGTGCATTCGGAAAGTATTCAGACCCCTTGACTTGTTCCACATTTTGTTATGTTACAACCTTATTCTAAAATGTATTAAATAGTTTTCCCCCTCATCAATCTACAATACCCCATAATGACAAAGCAAAAACAAAGTTTAGCACATTTATAAAATAAAATAAACTGAAATATGGCATTTACATAAGTATTCAGACCCAGTACTCAGTACTTTGTTGAAGCATCTTTGGCAGCGATTACATCCTCAAGTCTTCTTGGGTACGATGCTACAAGCTTGGCACACCTGTATTTGGGGAGTTTCCCATTCTTCTCTGCAGATCCTCTCAAGCTCTGTCAGGTTAGATGGAGAGCGTCTCTGCACAGCTATTTTCAGGTCTCTCCAGAGATGTCTTGGCTGTGTGCTTAGGGTCGTTGTCCTGTTGGAAGGTGAACCTTCGCTCCAGTCTGAGGTCCTGAGCGCTCTGGAGCAGGTTTTCATCAAGGATCTCTCTGTACTTTGCTCTATTTATCTTTCCCTCGATCCTGACTAGTCTCCCAGTCCCTGCCGCTGAAAAACATCCCCACAGCATGATGCTGTCACCACCCTGTTTCACCGTAGGAATGGTGCCAGGTTTCCTCCAGACGTGATGCTTGGCATTCAGGCTTGGTTTAATCTCTAGGCTCTAGGAAGAATCTTGGTGGTTCCAAACTTCTATCATTTAAGAATGATAGAGGCCACTGTGTTCTTGGGGACCTTCAATGTTGCAGAACTGTTTTGGTACCCTTCCCCAGATCTGTGCCTCAACACAATCCTGTTTCGAAGCTCTACGGACAATTCCTTTGACCTCATGGCTTGGTGTGCCTTTCCAAATCATGTCCAATCAATTGAATTTACCACAGGTGGACTCCAATCAAGTAGTAGAAACATCTCAAGGATGATCAATGGAAACAGGATGCACCTGAGCTCAATTTTGAGTCTCATAGCAAAGGGTCTGAATACTTATGTAAAAAAGGTATTTCTGTTAGCCTAGCGTTTAGAGCGTTGGGTCAGTAACCAAAAGGTCACTGGTTCGAATACCCGAGCTGACACAAGATGAAAAAACCTGTCGATGTGTCCTTGAGCAAGGCACTTAACCCTACTTTGCTTCAGGGGCTGACCCTGTAGGTAGGCCGTCATTGTAAATAATATTTTTTTCTTAACTGACTTGCCTAGTTAAATAAAGGTTAAATAATACATACTTTTTTTTAAATAATCATTTTAATACATTTGCAAACGTAACAAAATGTTGAAAAAGTCAAGGCGTCTGAATATGTTCTGAATGCACTGTACATGAGTCCTGTACTATGTAAAGTAGCCTATTGGAAATAAAGACGTTATATAAATGTATCATCCTACAGGTCAAAGGTGACTCACTCTCAGGGATGCGGACCTCCCGGGGCACAGGGATTGTTGGACTATTGTCGTTGAGGTCTACGATGATCACCGTGAGTGTGGCCGAACCGGCCAATCGCGGGCTGCCCCTGTCTGTCGCTGTGACGACCAGCCTTTTGCCAAGACAAAAAAAAAACAATCATCAGTGTGGTGGTCTGAGTTTGGGGTTGTACGTTACTCCCCTGTCCACCATTCATAGACTAGTTACACCCCTCAAAGTCAAACCTGGACCTTGAAGCCAGTTCCACTACTTGTTTAGTTCTTTCCCTATAATCAGGAACTGATTTAGACCCGGTACATGAGCTGGGAGCAATTAATTATCAGATAGAACAGCAGTAATCAAGACCTCGTTGAGTTTGAATACACCTGGGCTTTACTACTTTTAATCTGAGCCAGAGGTTTTTCAAACCTCTCCTCAGGGACACCCAGACGTTCTATTCCACAGCTAGCCCACCTGATGCATCAAGCCCTTGATAAGGCCCTTCAATCTGGTGAGCTAGTTAAGGACAACAACGTCTGGGAGTCCCCGAGGAGAGGTTGGAGAACCACTGAGCTTTTTTTCTATTCTATTCTCACTAGAGAGTAGAATTTACATTGCAGTCATTTAGCAGATGCTCTTATACAGAGCAACTCTACAATTAGTGTATTAATTTTAAGGTGAGACAACCACGTATCAAAGACATAAAGGCAGAACAAATAAGATCATCAGCCTTAGAAGTAAGGGATGGAGATCATTTCATCAGCCTTAGAAGTAAGGGATGGAGATCATTTCATCAGCCTTAGAAGTAAGGGATTTTAAAAAGAAAGAAAGATGAGGGAGTGAAGGAGGGAGTGTTGGGCTGTGCAGTATTGGGCTGTGCTGTATTGGGCTGTGCTGTATTGGTCTGTGCTGTGTTGGGCTGTATTGGGCTGTGCTGTATTGGGCTGTGTTGTATTGGGCTATTGTGGGCTGTATTGGGCTGTGCTGTATTAGGCTGTGCTGGGCTGTATTGGGCTGTGCTGGGCTGTGCTGTATTGGGCTATATTGGGCTGTGCTGTATTGGGCTGTGCTGTATTGGGCTGTGTTGGGCTGTGTTGGGCTGTGTTGGGCTGTGTTGGGCTGTGTTGGGCTGTGTTGTATTGGGCTATATTGGGCTGTGCTGTATTGGGCTGTGTTGGGCTGTATTGGGCTGTGCTGTATTGGGTTGTGCTGTATTGGGCTGTGCTGTATTGGGCTGTGCTGTATTGGGTTGTGCTGTATTGGGCTGTGCTGTATTGGGCTATGCTGTATTGGGCTGTGTTGGGCTGTGCTGTATTGGGCTATATTGGGCTGTGCTGTATTGGGCTGTGTTGGGCTGTATTGGGCTGTGTTGGGCTGTGTTGGACAGTACTGGGCTGTGTTGGGCTGTGTTGGGCTGTGTTGAGCTGAATTGGGCTTTGCTGGGTGGTATTGGGCTGTGCTGGGCTGTGTTGGGCTGTGCTAGGCTGTAATGGGCCTTGCTGGGCTGTATTGGGCTGTGCTAGGCTGTATTGGGCTATGCTAGGCTGTATTGGGCCTTACTGGGCTGTGTTGGGCTGTGCAAGGCTGTATTGGGCCTTGCTGGGCTGTATTGGGCCTTGCTGGGCTGTATTGGGCTGTGCTGGGCTGTATTGGGCCTTGCTGGGCTGTACAGGGCCTTGCTGGGCTGTATTGGGCCTTGCTGGGCTGTATTGGGCCTTGCTGGGCTGTATTGGGCCTTGCTGGGCTGTATTGGGCCTTGCTGGGCTGTATTGGGCCTTGCTGGGCTGTACAGGGCCTTGCTGGGCTGTATTGGGCCTTGCTGGGCTGTATTGGGCCTTGCTGGGCTGTATTGGGCTGTGCTGGGCTGTATTGGGCCTTGCTGGGCTGTATTGGGCTGTGCTGGGCTGTATTGGGCCTTGCTGGGCTGTACAGGGCCTTGCTGGGCTGTACAGGGCCTTGCTGGGCTGTATTGGGCCTTGCTGGGCTGTATTGGGCTGTGCTGGGCTGTATTGGGCCTTGCTGGGCTGTACAGGGCCTTGCTGGGCTGTATTGGGCCTTGCTGGGCTGTATTGGGCCTTGCTGGGCTGTATTGGGCTGTGCTGGGCTGTATTGGGCCTTGCTGGGCTGTATTGGGCTGTGCTGGGCTGTATTGGGCTGTGCTAGGCTGTATTGGGCCTTGCTGGGCTGTATTGGGCCTTGCTGGGCTGTATTGGGCTGTGCTAGGCTGTATTGGGCTGTGCTAGGCTGTATTGGGCTGTGCTAGGCTGTATTGGGCCTTGCTGGGCTGTATTGGGCTGTGCTGGGCTGTATTGGGCTGTGCTGGGCTGTATTGGGCCTTGCTGGGCTGTATTGGGCTGTGCTGGGCTGTATTGGGCCTTGCTGGGCTGTATTGGGCTGTGCTGGGCTGTATTGGGCCTTGCTGGGCTGTATTGGGCTGTATTGGGCCTTGCTGGGCTGTATTGGGCCTTGCTGGGCTGTATTGGGCTGTGCTGGGCTGTATTGGGCCTTGCTGGGCTGTATTGGGCCTTGCTGGGCTGTATTGGGCTGTGCTGGGCTGTATTGGGCTGTGCTAGGCTGTATTGGGCTATATGGGAGGGAGTGAAGGAGGGAGATAGTTAAACTCGGGAATGTATAGAATGGTGTGTTAGTGTCTTTAGGGGAAAGATAGACTATCCAAAGAAAGTGTTAGCAATAAATATTATCTATCCAATCCAATGAATGTCTAAGATCTACAGTATGTGTATATAATTGATACATTGATTTATATCCCCTGTCAACCAATACTGTGGGACTGTTGAGAAAATGTTTTAGAAAATGTGACGGTAAGAACCAGTTGATTTACAGTCCAAAATATCCATCTGGATTTCAAAACAGTACCTTGAAGTGGGAAGTGTTTATGCCAAGTTTGTCTTTTCTATTATATTAATGTCTATTCTATTCTATTAATTTATATTCTATTCTATTTGTTTCTATTTTATTCATTTCTATTATATTAATTTCTCTCTGGAGAGGATTATGATTAAGTCTCCTTGATAATCTAAGGCAGGGTTGGGGTTAGCGTAATTTCAATTCTAGTCAATTCAAGAAGTACACTGACTTAACTTTAAATTCCAATTCCAATTCTCTTCAATGTTTTTCAATGAGTCAAATATGTGGAATTGGAATTTGGTTTTACTATCGGAACTGACTGGAATTGAAATGGAAATTACCCTACACTCTTAGAACAAACGGTCCTATCTAGAACCTAAAAGGGTTATTTGGCTGTCCCCATAGGAGAACCCTTTGGTGAACCCTTTTTAGATCCAGGTAGAACCCTTTTTGGTTCCAAGTAGAACCATTGTGGGTTCCATGTAGAACCATTTCCACAGAGGGTTGGAACGATAAAGGGTTCTCCTATGGGGACAGCCGAAGAACCCTTTTTTTCTAAGAGTGTAACCCTGATCTAATAAAGCAATTGTACACGAGAGGGCGTGTTGTGATATTTTTAGCACGGCTGTATTGGGCTGTGCTGGGCTGTATTAGGCTGTGCTGGGCTGTACTGGGCTGTATTGGGCTGTGCTGGGCTGTATTAGGCTGTGCTGGGCTGTACTGGGCTGTATTGGGCTGTGCTGGGCTGTATTGGGCTGTGCTGGGCTATATTGGGCTGTGCTGGGCTGTATTGGGCTGTGCTGGGCTGTATTGGGCTGGGCTGTAGGGCTGTGCTGGGCTGTGCTGGGCTGTATTAGGCTGTGCTAGGCTATATTGGGCTGTGCTTGGCTGTATTGGGCTGTATTGGGCTATATTGGGCTGTGCTGGGCTGTATTGGGCTGTGCTGGGCTGTATTGGGCTGGGCTGTAGGGCTGTGCTGGGCTGTGCTGGGCTGTATTAGGCTGTGCTAGGCTATATTGGGCTGTGCTTGGCTGTATTGGGCTGTATTGGGCTATATTGGGCTGTGCTGGGCTGTATTGGGCTGTATTGGGCTGTATTGGGCTGTATTGGGCTGTATTGGGCTATATTGGGCTGTGCTGGGCTGTATTGGGCTGTATTGGGCTGTATTGGGCTGTATTGGGCTGTATTGGGCTGTGTTGGGCTGTATTGGGCTGTATTGGGCTGTATTGGGCTGTATTGGGCTGTATTGGGCTGCATTGGGCTGTATTGGGCTGTATTGCAGTCGTAGGTATGAAGCAAACCTAGATCTGTTATTTAAAGGGAAACTCTCCTGGTCTGAGTCCAGATCTCTCTGCCACACACACACGCAGGCACACACACACACGCAGGCACACACACACACGCAGGCACACACACACACGCAGGCACACACACACACGCAGGCACACACACACACGCAGGCACACACACACACGCAGGCACACACACACACGCAGGCACACACACACACGCAGGCACACACACACACGCAGGCACACACACACACGCACACACACACACACACACACACACACACACACACACACACTGTTATCCCCTCACCTGGTCTGAGTCCAGATCTCTCGGTCCATGATGGCCGCAGTGGTGATGCTTCCTGTGACAGGGTCGATCTTGAACAGGCCGCTCATGCCTCCTGATGATTGGATGGAGTAGGTCACCTGACCATTCTGCCCCTGGTCCACGTCCTCTGCCACCACCTGACAGATGAGACAGGAAGTAGTGGGAGAGTGAATGAGTGTGTGTGTTCCTGTGAGAGCGTGTGTGTGACTGCCAGTGTTTCCCATACCTGTATGATGGGCCTGTCATAACCCTGGGCCTCTCTCATGAAGGCTACATAGTTCTGGAGCTGGAAGCGTGGCAGGTTGTCATTGATATCCTGCAGGATCAGGTTAACAGCCATGAAGGAGCTGGACGAAGCCGTCTCAGCCTTCACCACCAGGCGGAGTCGGGGAGTGTCCTCAAAGTCCAGCCCTAAAGACCTCTGAACCCGTATTTCACCTGGAGGACAGGGAGGGGACAGGGAGGGGACAGGTGAGTAAGAGGTAAGGGAGAGGTGAGACAGTGGTGAGAGACAGTGGTGAGAGACAGTGGTGAGCATAAACTCTAGACATTTGTGTTGAAAGACAATATATATATGTACAAAAGTATATGGACACCCCTTCAAAAATGTGTGGATTCGGCTTTTTCAGCCACACCCATTGCTGACAAGTGTATAAAACTTTGCATACAGCCACGCAATCTCCATAGAAAATAACATTGGCAGCAGAATTGCCTTACTGTTCTCAGTGACTTTCAACGTGGCACATTCATAGGATGCCACCTTTGCAGCAAGTCAGTTCGTGAAATCTCTGCCCTGCTAGAGCTGCCCCGGTCAACTGTAAGGGCTGTTATTGTGAAGTGGAAACGTCTAGGAGAAATAGCTCAACCGCGAAGTGGTAGGCCACACAAGCTCACAGAACGGGACCGCCGAGTTCTGAAGCACGTAAAAATCATCTGTCCTCGGATGCAAAACTCACTACCGAGTTCCAAACTTCCTCTGGAAGCAACGTCAGCACAATAACTGTTAGTCGGCGGCTGAATGAAATGGGGTTCCATGGCCGAGCAGCCGCACACAAGCCTAAGATCACCATGCGCAATGCCAAGCGTTGGTTGGAGTGGTGTAAAGCTCACCGCCATTGATCTCTGGAGCAGTGGAAACACGTTTTCTGGAGTGATAAAACGCGCTTCACTGTCTGGCAGTCTGTTGGACGAATTTGGGTTTGGAGGATACCAGGAGAACGCTACCTATCCCAATGCATAGTGCCAACTGTAAAGTTTGGTGGAGGGCTGTTTTACATGGTTCAGGCCAGGCCCCTTAGTTCCAGTGAAAGCAAAACTTAACGCTACAGCATACAATGACATTCTAGTCGATTCTGCGCTTCCAACATTGTGGCAACAGTTTGGGGAAGGCCTGAACAGAGCTCGGCCTAATCACCCAACATCAGTGCCTGACCACACTAATGCTCTTATGGTTGAATGGAAGTAAGTCCCTGTAGCAATGTTCCACCATCTAGTGGAAAGCCTTCCCAGAAGAGTGGAGGCTGTTATAGCAGCAAAGGTGGGACCAACTCCATATTAATTACCATGATGAGCAGGTGTCCACATACTTCTGGTCATGTAGTGTATGACCATATTGTTTACAGAAAAGAGTTTGTAGCTGTATTAACTCTATGAGTGCTGTGGTATAGTAATATTAAGTATATGAGTGCTGTGGTATAGTAATATTAAGTATATGAGTGCTGTGGTATAGTAATATTAACTCTATGAGTGCTGTGGTATAGTAATATTAACTCTATGAGTGCTGTGGTATAGTAATATTAACTCTATGAGTGCTGTGGTATAGTAATATTAAGTCTATGAGTGCTGTGGTATAGTAATATTAACTCTATGAGTGCTGTGGTATAGTAATATTAACTCTATGAGTGCTGTGGTATAGTAATATTAACTCTATGAGTGCTGTGGTATAGTAATATTAACTCTATGAGTGCTGTGGTATAGTAATATTAAGTCTATGAGTGCTGTGGTATAGTAATATTAAGTCTATGAGTGCTGTGGTATAGTAATATTAACTCTATGAGTGCTGTGGTATAGTAATATTAACTCTATGAGTGCTGTGGTATAGTAATATTAAGTCTATGAGTGCTGTGGTTTGGTAATATTAACTCTATGAGTGCTGTGGTATAGTAATATTAACTCTATGAGTGCTGTGGTATAGTAATATTAAGTCTATGAGTGCTGTGGTATAGTAATATTAACTCTATGAGTGCTGTGGTATAGTAATATTAAGTCTATGAGTGCTGTGGTTTGGTATTATTTACTCTATGAGTGCTGTGGTATAGTAATATTAACTCTATGAGTGCTGTGGTATAGTAATATTAACTCTATGAGTGCTGTGGTATAGTAATATTAACTCTATGAGTGCTGTGGTATAGTAATATTAACTCTATGAGTGCTGTGATATAGTAATATTAAGTCTATGAGTGCTGTGGTATAGTAATATTAAGTCTATGAGTGCTGTGGTATAGTAATATTAACTCTATGAGTGCTGTGGTATAGTAATATTAACTCTATGAGTGCTGTGGTATAGTAATATTAACTCTATGAGTGCTGTGGTATAGTAATATTAACTCTATGAGTGCTGTGGTATAGTAATATTAAGTCTATGAGTGCTGTGGTATAGTAATATTAAGTCTATGAGTGCTGTGGTTAGTAATATTAACTCTATGAGTGCTGTGGTTAGTATCTGTGCAGTATCTCTACCAGTGGAGGCTGCTGAGGGGAAGATGCCTCAGTCTGTAACAAAGCGAATGGAATGGCATGAAACACATGGAAACCTCCGCTCCGGTTCTCCCCAATTAAGGTGCCACCAACCTGCTGTGATCTCTACAGTACCTGTGCTAGTGCTGATGCTGAAGGCCTGTAGTCTGTTTCCAGAGAAGAGGCTGTAGCTGATGCCTTTCCTTGTTCCATTAGGGTACTGGGCCTGATCCTGGGCTACAGCTGTACCTGTAGAGAGAGAGGGTAAGACATACAGAACACATGATGCATTTCAACAAGAATCCAACAGAGCTGGTTAGGCTGTTTTCATGTTATCCAGAGCGTTGGTGACTGTAACTGTGCTGCTGGCAACAATTTAATTATGTTTTTTTTGCCGACGTTTACTGACACCGGCCATATTCAACTGGTGTTGTTGAGCGTTCGTAAATTAATCAGTTATTCTACGCGAGAGATCTCTGTAATCGGAGTAGAAAGCCAGAATTAATCATGTCCATTGAAACGCACAACGACTAAACCACTTAGCTAAGAATGATGTGAATAATTAAGTCAATAAACGTTGGGTAGTTAGTTAGATAGCAGATAGTTAATATACTGTCAGGCAAGTTTGATGTATTAGTAGCCAACTAACGTTTGGTGTCTAGCGAACATACCGGTACATACTGTTGTAATGATATGCGATTCGTAAGGAAAGAGTAGCTAACAAATTATCAGCCAACATAACGTGTAACTTATTTGAAAAGTCATTACTTTATTACATTGCTAAACATTTTCTTAAACATGTGTCATAATTAGTTAAAGCAATGAATTTGTATCCGCTCTCGTCGGACTTCGGCTGCATGTTTTCCACCGCATATGAACTAGTTCTCATTTACAACTGTGACCTGGCCAATATAAAGCAAAGCAGTGCGACAAAAACAACATTACAGAGTTACACATGGGATAAACAAACATACAGTCAATAACACAATAGAAAATCTATGTACAGTGTGTAAATGTAGTTAGATTAGGGAGGTAAGACAATAAATACACCATAGTGGAGAAATAATTACAATTTAGCATTAACACTGGAGTGATAAATGAGCTAAAATAACAGTATGGGGATGAGGTAGTAGGGTGGGCTATTTACAGAAGGGCTGTATACAGGTGCAGTGATAGATAAGCAGCTTTGACAGCTGATGCTTAAAGTTAGTGAGGGAGATAGGAACCTCTAGCTTCAATTCGTTCCAGTCATTGGCAGCAGAGAACTGGAAGGAATGGCGGCCAAAGGAGGTGTTGGCTTTGGGGATGACCAGTGAAATATACCTGCTGGAGCGCATGGTACGGGTGTGTGTTGCTATGGTGACCAGTGAAATATACCTGCTGGAGCGCATGCTACGGGTGTGTGTTGCTATGGTGACCAGTGAAATATACCTGCTGGAGCGCATGCTACGGGTGTGTGTTGCTATGGTGACCAGTGAAATATACCTGCTGGAGCGCATGCTACGGGTGACCAGCTAACTGAGATAAGGCGGGCATTTACCTAGCAAAGACTTATAGATTACCTGGAACCAGTTGGTTTGGTGACGAATATGTAGTGAGGGCCAGCCAACGAGAGCGTACAGGTCGCAGTTGTAGTATATGGGGCTTTGTTAACAAAACGGGTGGCACTGTGATAGACTACATCCAATTTGCTGAGCAGAGTGTTGGAGGCTATTTTGTAAATTACATCGCCGAAGTCAAGGATCGGTAGGATAGTCAGTTTTACAAGGGCATGTTTGGCAGCATGAGTGAAGGAGGCTTTGTTGCGAAATAGGAAGCCGATTCTAGATTTAATTTTGGATTGGAGATGCTTAATGTGAGCCTGGAAGGACAGTTTACAGTCTAACCAGATGCCTAGGTATTTGTAGGCTCATCAATACAAGGTCCGATACCATAGAGAAAATGGTTGGCGACGACGCAATGAAAATCGAGGGCTTAAAAAAAACAGTTGACTTTGCATGGAAATCAAGGATGTTAAGAAGAAGGCCGCCCACATCGAAAAGCGTGTTGAAAAGGAGGAGGAAAAGATGGACCTGTGCCAAAGAAGAATCGCGGAACTCCAGACGGTGGAACCCGAGGCAGATGGGGAGAACGGGTGGCAAGAGACCATCAAAGTCTGCCAAGCTGTCCTACCTGAGGAGAAGGCTAAACTAGCAGATGTTGTCGACACTGTACATCTCCTCGGCACGGGAAGGCAGGGTGACTCCAAGCCCAGAGGTGTCATTCTCCAGTTCACATCACAGATCTACAGGGATGCCACTTGGAAAGCAGCGGAGGAATCTACCTTCCTACGCGACAACAACCTGCGGTTTGCTGAAGACCTCTCGAAAGCAGACAGAGAAAGGAGAGAGAAACTGTGGCCAACTGTGGAAAAAGCACGAAAAGCGGCTTACTTCATCGGGGGGCGTGCTTTCATCAACGGATCTGAAATCAATCTTCCTCCATGAGGACTGTCATAGACTGTGCCTGATGGTCAACATAGGCTACCTAGACAACTACCTCTGATGTGAGCAGATCTAAGTGATTTAACTTTGGTTCTAACTGCACAGGACTACTGGAGTAATGGATATTTTTTATGTTATGTTTTTCTCTCACATTTGCTATTTTTACCTGCAGTATAGGCAATGAGCAAGCTCTTTGTTGTTTCTTGGTCTGGCAGTTATCTTTTATGCTTAAACTATTCTCACTCAATCGTTTAAATCAATATGGTGTGCAGCGCTGGTTTCTCTTCATTTGTACTCGATTTGCGATTGTTAGTCAGCTTTCTGTTCTCTATTCCACTCTGTCGTTGTCTATAGTTTCACTAGCGGGTTAACACATACTGTAAAGCGCAAAACCTTATCTTTTTTTTTTTCAAACAGCTTAAAACAGATTCGTGTTTTTTTCAAGAGTCACATTCAATTTCAACCGACGTCAACTTCTGGAGATCTCAGTGGGGAAATGATTTATCTCTCTCTCATGGTTCTGAACTTTCTGCTGGAGCTATCAATCTAAAGAGTCATTTCAATTTTGCACTCCGACTGGGACCCTTTGGTCACTTTCTTTGTCTTGATATCAACTGTAACAACATCAGTATTATTATTACCAACATTCATGGGTACAATTCCAAACTTGAAAATTAACAGTTACTTGAATCTTTTCTCAATTGGTTAACCAAGTTCCCTAATGCTTTTAATATTTCTCTGAATAATTTAACTGATAGATGGCCACTGGGACAGTCCACTTCTATGAATACACGTTTGATTCAGTTTATGGAAAGGTTAGATATTATAGATATTTGGAGAGTAAAGTTTTTCACTTGGAGTACTAAGACACGCTCCAGACAATCACGCATAGTTTTTTGGCTGGTGTCTAAATGTTTTGATAAACAGGGTATTTCTGTTAACATCCTTGCCACTCCCTTTACTGATCATAGAGCTATTTATATTGACATTCAACTCCGATAATGGCCTTGGCAGAGCATCCTGTTGGAAGCTCTATATTAAAACATGAGTTGGTCAAGATGAAGATAAACAAGTTAATTCCACACTTTTGGAACAAAGCTATAAATGACCATTCATACAGTAATAACTGGGAGCTTTTTAAATATGAGGTTGGAAAATATTTAAGAAAATATGGGAGTATTCTTGCCAAGACGAGGAGAGCTGAAGAAGAAAGTGTAATTACAAAGATCACCTCTCTTGTTCAAAAGCCTGTTGAATGTCTTTCAGACGAGGACAAATCTGTTTTGTTTGAGCTACAACAGTTGGATGACATGTATAAACTGAAAGCAGAGGGAGCCTTTGTCAGATTTAGGAAGAAATGGCTAGAGGAGGGTGAACAAAATTTATCTTGTTTTTTCAGGTTAGAAAAATACCACTAAAAATAATACAATTGAACAATTAAATATTAGTGGTCTCATAAAAGATGATCCCAAATTAATTTACATCTTTAGTTGCAACTTCTACAGGAACGTATATAGTATTGTGAGGTGTCCTCAACTCTTTTTTTTTATTCTCTGGGGGATGTGAAATAATTTGGGGAGACAGAGAGGGAACAGTGTGATGACCCTGTTATAGTTGAAGAGATAATTTATTCTATTGAACACCTTCAAAATAATAAGTCTCCTGGGACTGATGGTATATCTGCTTAGTTTTACAAAGCTTTTTCTCAACAGTTCTGTTGGAGGTCTTTTCTGAAGGCATCGCAAATTATGCTCTCCCTCCCAGTTTGACTCAAGGTCTGATTACATTAATCCCTAAACCCAAGAAAGACTTGCTTCTCCTGGATAATTGGCGTCCACTGTCTGCTCAATAAGGACTACAAAATATTAGCCTCTATATTTGCAAAAAGAATGAAGGCAGTATTGGACTCAATTATAGAAGAAATACAATCTGGCTTCATGAGGAATAGACATGCATCTAATAATATCTGACTGGTGTTAGACCTTCTAGACTATTCTGATCTAATCTTCGAAGATAGTTTTATTGTCTTCTTAGACTTTTATAAAGCCTTCGACACAATGGAACATGAGTTTCTATTTCTCTCCCTTGAGAAATTTGGTTTTGGGGAATTATTTTGTAGTACTATTGAAGCTCTTTATATGAATGGGAACAGTTCCATTAAATTAAAGCATGGCACTTCTAGATTTGATTTGAAAAGAGGAATTAGACAAGGCTGCCCAATTTTGCCTTATCTCTTCCTGCTTGCAACCCAAGTTTTGTTAAATCCAGCTATCGATACAAGGGATCTCTATTGCTGACAGAGACATTATCATAAGTCAACTTGCAGATGACACCATCCTCTTTTTTGAAAGATGCTGACCAGATTCCTAGAGCAGTCGATGTGATAAATATGTTTTCCAAAGCATCTGATCTTTGCCTTAACCTTAATAAGTGTGAATTGTTTGCTCTTAAAGATTGTGTGATACCCTCTTTCTGCAATATTCCAGTCAAGGATAAAGTAACATACCTTGGGATTACCATATCTAAGGACAGAACTCAATATCACGTCAACAGAACTCAATATCACGTCAACTGAACCCAATATCACGGCAACAGAACCCAATATCACGTCAACAGAACCCAATATCACGTCAACAGAACCCAACATAACATTAATCCTTAAGAGTCTATTGTGCGTCAATCCAAGTAACATAATATAAAAATCTGTCAGTTGCATGGGCTGCGTGTCAAGCATTTCGCTACACCCGCAATAACATCTGCTAAACATGTGTATGTGACCACTACGATTTGATTTGAACAGAGCCCAATAGAACGTCAACAGAACCCAATAGAACGTCAACAGAACCCAATAGAATGTCAACAGAACCCAATATCGGGCGATTTCACGCCGCCGGAACATATTTTGGGGAAACTCAGATTGTTCTGGACATTCTCACATAGAAACTTCATTGGATGTTTAACATGCTTTTTACATTTGTATCACAAACGCTTTTTGGAGAAAACCATGATGACAGTGGCCATTTTAGAGTGGGCTCTTTTGTATTTTTAATCATATGACCCATTCTATACATAGGAATGTACATTATAGGTCATTAACCAATCAGTACCCTCCATTATGATTGCACATTCAGCAAGTCACCAGCAGAGGGAGTTACCTTTGAATCCCTTTTCGGTTCATGGATCACAGGCTCTTACAGGAGGCATGTATAGGTCTAAAAAGGGACTGAAATGGACAGTTTCATCATGATTGTCAAAAATGGTTTGTGGTACAAATGTAAAAAGATTTTCAAACATCCTTTCTCCCAATGAAGTTTCTATGTGAGAATGTCCTGAACAATCTGATAATCCTGCTGGTGTGGAATCTCCCTATCAAGTCAACAGAACCCAATAGAACATCAACAGAACCCAATAGAACATCAACAGAACCCAATAAAACATCAACAGAATCCAACAGAATTCTGAGTAACAGGCAACAGTTCCAACAGATGACGTGTTACCGATAGTGAAGTCTATTGATAGTAAGTTGAGCATCTATGGATGGACTATCCAAAAAAAACATGAACTATCCAAATAAGTTTACCACAAACCTTTGGCGGCGTTCTCCTGTATGCTGATGTCCCTGGCGTTCCTTGAGAACCTGATGCCTGTATATGCCTGTTCCTTCACATAGATCACCACCACCCCCAAGCTGGACTGGGCCGGGGTTCCTTGGTCCATAGCCTCCACCATGAGGGTCCTCTGGGTCTGACTCAGCCTGTCTATCCCGTCCGTCCCCTGGATCTCCCCCGTTAGGGAGTTTATGCTGAAACCCCTCACCGGAACGGCGAAACGGTAGAATACAGAGCCATTGGCGCCAAAGTCCTTGTCCTCGGCCCGCATGATGGCCAGGACCCGCTGTGATTGGCTGGCCGAGACCTCGACGACAAGGGGGTCTTGGATGAAGAATGGAGCGTTGTCGTTCATGTCCAGGATCGTCACGGTAACCTGGATTATGAAGAAGCAGAGAATGAAAAGGGGGTTTGGGTTGGGAGAGTGAGGGAGGAGAGAGAGGGTTGGGAGAGAGAGGGAGGAGAGAGGGTTGGGAGAGAGAGGGAGGAGAGAGAGTTGGGAGAGAGAGGGAGGTGAGAGGGAGGAGAGAGGGTTGGGAGAGAGACGGGGGAGAGAGAGGGTTGGGAGAGAGAGGGTTGGGAGAGAGAGGGTTGGGAGAGAGGGAGGAGAGAGGAGAAAGGGTTGGGAGAGAGTGACATACAGTATTCATAGAAGACATATTGTCCTTGACATACAGTACTCATAGAAAAATGTATGATGTGTTGTCATTGTCAACTGGCACTGTTACCTGAGCTGAGGTGTTTCTGGGCTCTGCAGGTGATAGGTCCACAGCGAACACATGGAAGCTGTACGACGCACTCTTCTCTCGGTCCAGCGGCAATGCCGTTGTGATACGCCCAGTGTTTTCATCTACGGTGAACGCACCCTTCGCCTCTCCACTCAGGAAATACAGAACCTTCCCGTTCTCCCCCTGGTCTGCATCTGTGGCCGTCACCTGGACAATGGACAATATGTGTGTTAACAAATCCAATATTTGTTTTTGTAGTGGAAGTTCTGGACCTACTATATATATATATATATATATATATATATATATTATAGGTAGGTAGGTAGGTAGGTAGGTAGGTAGGTAGGTAGGTAGGTAGGTAGGTAGGTAGGTAGGTAGGTAGGTAGGTAGGTAGGTAGGTAGGTAGGTAGGTAGGTAGGTAGGTAGGTAGGTAGGTAGTTAGGTAGGTAGGTAGGTAGGTTGGTAGATACTTTATTGATCGATAGATAGGTACTTTATTGATCCCCGAGGGGAAATTACTTTGTCAAGCAGCAACGAAAAACACAGGGCAGGTGCAAAATGCCAGGACGAAATATACAAAAGACAGATACACGATACATGATACATAGAGCGGCAGTATGAAAAAGTATAGAAATACAAGAAGTCTGGAGTGCAAAAAGCTATAGAAAGGCATTGCATAGTATGAGTGAATGACTGAATATGTACACTATACATTGTTATAGTGTTAGGTGAAAAAATGATAAAATTATTGCAAGTTGATATAAATAGATATAAAATATTTGCATGGTTAACTATAATATACAGGTCGATAGCAGAGAAATGCTTAAATAGCTAAATGTGCGTATGATATAAGTGATGGTAATAATAGTTTATTTAATATACATTCTGGTTAAATGAACAGGTAAATGAATATTTGCATGGTTACATTAACTGTACAGGTAAATGACAGGAAGAGATACTTAAATGTGTGTATGATATAATTTAGGGTAATAATAATTATTCCCTTAAAATACAGTCCTTAGTACAGGGTTTAATTACAGATAAATGCACATATTGCACATTCAATATACTAAATGCAATGAAAAAAGATACAACTGACAGGATACTAGTATACAGTCCTGAGTGAATGACTATGTAAGTTCAGTCCAAGAATTACTTACAATATTGCACGCGATATGATATAACAACTGTACATGAATATATACATACAGTCCTGAATGAAAAAGTCCTGAGTGAATGAGTGATTACAGACCAGAGTTACTCACGGATGGATGGATGCCTAATTGTTAAACTAGGTCCTAACACCCCAACAGTTCCAGGTCTAAGTTGATGACGGCACGGCACCCCGGTGAGGCATTAAACAGTCTAATAGCCACCGGCAGGAAGGACCTCCTGTAGCGCTCTCTGGCACACCGTGGTGGGATCAGTCTGTGACCTAGTATGTTTATTTTTTATATTTGTATATATTTTTTAAGGGGTAGATCAGCTTTAATATTGCAGATACAGTAGATTGTAGCTTCCATCAATGTAATTGTCTGCATCGTTTCCAATCTTTTTTTATATATAGGTCATGCAAAACTACAAATCCCTGCAAGCTCCTGCATGTCATCTCTAACTTACACCTTTGCTAACAGGTATTGTGTCAATTAAAAACTTGCACAAGACAGTTCGAAGAATTGTCAATTTAAAGAAATGTTGCCAATTTATTAATTACTACATTTAGCTAACATTAGATAGTTAATACAGAGATACTTACCTTTGCCTCGATTCAGCAGTCTCAACCAGATAATCATGGTATTTGTAGTTCTTTATGATAGCCACATTAGCAGCTAATTAGCTTTTAATTTTGTGAGGGGGGGGGGGGGGGCTGGTAAATACAGGTGAATATATTGATTAAAGTCACCTTGTCCTAGAGAAATGTACACGGTTATCAAAACGTCACGCCAGGGTAAGCCTACACGAAATACAGCCATTATTTTAAGTGTTTCTAAAATCCCCTATGGGAAAAATGAATGGTGTAAAAACAATTGGAACCATTTCCCTGTTTGACCGCTAGGTTTTATGACCACCCCCCCACCACCCATTCAAATATTGAATACTGAGGTGAGACTATTGATGGTGTAGCTGTCCTTATCACATTGTATTGGATATAGTTGCATCTTAACTTAGTTGTAACCCTTATCTTACCTCAACACAAGAGTCTAGGGTGGAGCTGCAAACATATTGTACTTCATCATATCTGAACATAAATTATCCTTTCTTACCTCTAAGACTGGAGTTCCCTGGGCAGCGTCTTCTGAGACATCTATGGTGTAGCTGCTTCTGCTGAAGGTTGGGCTGTTGTCATTTACATCCAGCACTGTCACTTCCACTGTGGCTGTGCTGCTCAGAGCAGGAGAACCATGGTCCAGGGCCACCACCTCCAGGGTGTACCCTGCCCGCAGCTCCCGATCCAGGGGACGAGACGTGGACAGGGCCCCTGAACTGACATGGAGTTGGAAGTCCCCGTCTGGGTCTCCAGCTATAGGTGGGAAGGAGTAAGGGAGGGAGAAACAGCTGTCATGGTGGCACCAGTTAACATTGACTAAGCATAAGTGGTTTTCATTTCAGTTCCTCTAGACTAGAGACAGTCTGATGTCAACCTCTAGACTAGAGACAGTCTGATGTCAACCTCTAGAATAGAGACAGTCTGATGTCAACCTCTAGAATAGAGACAGTCTGATGTCAACCTCTAGAATAGAGACAGTCTGATGTCAACCTCTAGAATAGAGACAGTCTGATGTCAACCTCTAGACTAGAGACAGTCTGATGTCAACCTCTAGACTAGAGACAGTCTGATGTCAACCTCTAGAATAGAGACAGTCTGATGTCAACCTCTAGACTAGAGACAGTCTGATGTCAACCTCTAGACTAGAGACAGTCTGATGTCAACCTCTAGACTAGAGACAGTCTGATGTCAACCTCTAGAATAGAGACAGTCTGATGTCAACCTCTAGACTAGAGACAGTCTGATGTCAACCTCTAGACTAGAGACAGTCTGATGTCAACCTCTAGAATAGAGACAGTCTGATGTCAACCTCTAGACTAGAGACAGTCTGATGTCAACCTCTAGACTAGAGACAGTCTGATGTCAACCTCTAGAATAGAGACAGTCTGATGTCAACCTCTAGACTAGAGACAGTCTGATGTCAACCTCTAGACTAGAGACAGTCTGATGTCAACCTCTAGAATAGAGACAGTCTGATGTCAACCTCTAGACTAGAGACAGTCTGATGTCAACCTCTAGAATAGAGACAGTCTGATGTCAACCTCTAGACTAGAGACAGTCTAATGTCAACCTCTAGACTAGAGACAGTCTGATGTCAACCTCTAGACTAGAGACAGTCTGATGTCAACCTCTAGAATAGAGACAGTCTGATGTCAACCTCTAGACTAGAGACAGTCTGATGTCAACCTCTAGACTAAAGACAGTCTGATGTCAACCTCTAGACTAGAGACAGTCTGATGTCAACCTCTAGACTAGAGACAGTCTGATGTCAACCTCTAGACTAGAGACAGTCTGATGTCAACCTCTAGAGAGACTTCTATAGTATATAACCTCACTCCTAAGTGATCCTGTACTCTATGTCTCCAGGTATTACCAGTGATCCTGTCTCCATGTCTTACCAGTGATCCTGTACTCAATGTCTCCAGCGGGGCCAGTGTCTGTGTCAGTAGCTCTGACAATACACAGCTCCACGGGGCCCTGGCTCTCAGGGACCTCCAGGCCGTACCAGGGCCTAGCGAGCACCGGCACGTTGTCGTTCTCATCCTGCACCAACACACGCACCACCACCTTGGCAAAGTTAGGAGGCACGCCCCCGTCCCTGGCATACACTGGTGGGGGATGGATAGAGAGAGTGAAAGGACTGAACTGCAACTTCCTGTCAGTTTATTGCTGATGTGTTATAAAGAAGGACCAATCACAAGCTGATGAGGTAAACAAAATGCATGTGGTAAATCAGCAGACACTCTTATCCAGAGCGATTTACATTAGTGAGTGCACACATTTTTCATACTGGTCCCTCGTGGGAATTGAACCCACAACCTGGCGTTGCATGTCCCATACTCTACCAGCTGTGCCAAACTGAACTTTCTGAGACTATGTACGCAAAGGAATGAACCCTTACACATTACACTGAACCGGTAGAGGAATTACTCCTACCTGTGAGTGTGTAGTGGTCTTGAGTCTCTCTATCCAGAGTCTTGGTAGTGGTGATGACTCCTGTCAAATGGTTGATTGTGAAGCCTTCCTCTGTTACTCCTCCATATGTCACCTGACCATTAGAACCTAGAGAGAGAGACGTATCGAGAGAAAAACATCCAAATCAAAGTCAATATTCCATCTCATCTGGGATCTTTTTTTTGTCTCCTCTCCATCATCTGCAAATGACCTGGAATCGTATCACAGGTAAAAACTGCTGTATCACATCTCTATTATGAATTTGCTGTTATCAGGAGATGAGGGAGCCATTGAAGGCCATTGAGATGTGGCAAATGAAGTCACACACAGCTGAGAGGAATAAACACTAGATTATAATGAAGTCACACACAGCTGAGAGGAATAAACACTAGATTATAATGAAGTCACACACAGCTGAGAGGAATAAACACTAGATTATAATGAACTCACACACAGCTGAGAGGAATAAACACTAGATTATAATGAACTCACACACAGCTGAGAGGAATAAACACTAGATTATAATGAAGTCACACACAGCTGAGTGGAATAAACACTAGATTATAATGAACTCACACACAGCTGAGAGGAATAAACACTAGATTATAATGAAGTCACACACAGCTGAGTGGAATAAACACTAGATTATAATGAAGTCACACACAGCTGAGAGGAATAAACACTAGATTATAATGAAGTCACACACAGCTGAGAGGAATAAACACTAGATTATAATGAACTCACACACAGCTGAGAGGAATAAACACTAGATTATAATGAAGTCACACACAGCTGAGTGGAATAAACACTAGATTATAATGAACTCACACACAGCTGAGAGGAATAAACACTAGATTATAATGAAGTCACACACAGCTGAGTGGAATAAACACTAGATTATAATGAAGTCACACACAGCTGAGTGGAATAAACACTAGATTATAATGAAGTCACACACAGCTGAGAGGAATAAACACTAGATTATAATGAAGTCACACACAGCTGAGAGGAATAAACACTAGATTATAATGAAGTCACACACAGCTGAGAGGAATAAACACTAGATTATAAATCTGTGTTACTGCTCTGCCACTGTGACCACATCCCTTCATCACTAGCTTCATGAACACATCTCTTCATTATTATCTTATTGAACACAGATCTTCATCATAGCTTATTGAACACATCTCTTCATCACTAGCTTGTTGAACACTGACCACATCTCTTCATTACTATCTTATTGAACACTGACCACATCTCTTCATCACTAGCTTGTTGAAGACTGACTACATCTCTTCATCACTAGCTTGTTGAAGACTGACCACATCTCTTCATCTTATTAACACTGTGGTTGGTGGGACAATGACAAGCCTCTATATCTCTCTCCCCCCCTCCATTGTTCAGTTACTCTCAGCCAATCTCTCTTTCTGTCACCCAAACTAACCCCCCGCCCCCCCCCCTCCTTCCTTCTCTCAAAGTTCTTCCTCATTCCATTCTTCGACCCCACCCTCCCCTTTCCTTTCTCTTTGTGTCTCTCTTTCTCTCTTTCCTCTCCCTCCTTCTTCTCTCTCTCTCTGTGGCAGGAAGTTGCCTGGTTGCGTGCTAGAAGCAGAGATGTGTTTGGCACTCACGTATTTACTTCACTAATCAGTCCTGGGGAAATCTAGAGTGATGTTGACGGCATTGACTGTATTGAAACACCTTCAAGTGTTTGAGCAACATGGGATCTTATTCAAATCCGTTCATAGATCTGTTCAGGAAGAATATGACAGAAACATTTTTAAATGTCTTATAAGCGAGCACTTAGATATGGTCATTTTCACATTTTCAAGAGTAAAGCCTTTATAGAGTGGGATCAAAACATCTGTCTTGTCCGAGTCTATGCAGACCGGTGCACCATAGCCAATCAGAGGTACAGTAAGCCTATATGCAAATAAGCCACTTGCCACACAGGCCTGCCATCATTCACTTTGAACTGGACTGTGTTTTTACAGGCAGTAGCAACAGCACGACTTTAGATCATTAGAACGTATTTTACCAAAAGCCACAAAACACATCTGAATGGATTTCTGCATTTCTAGCTGTAGCCACCGAATAATGATATGAGAAGAAAAAGTTGGTCCCTCACCCACTCCTCCAATGACATGAAATCCTCCCAGCTGCTAGTTACCTAGATAGCTAATGTTAGGCTCTGTGTTTGTAGTTTGCTAAAATAAATAGCTAGCTACAAAAATAGATATGCTAGCCCTGGGGTGTCAAACTCAATCGGCGCACATGCCATATCAAACAAACACAAGGGATTAGCAGGCCAGACATAGCCTATTTGTTTTGACAAAAAAACGTACAACTGCAACCAAAACTGGGCATTGTTTTATTAGAAAAAATATACTTTATAACGTCCACTTATGTACACAGGATGCATTTTAACATATAAAAACAAAGGGCTGCTATAGGTTGAACATTTAAACAAAAACATTTTGCACTGCATGGATCACCGGTGCAGTTGAATGCAGCATTGCTGTATGATGCACTCAAAATGTACTGTAGTTGAGTGGCTAGCCGAGGCTACTGCTCTAATGTTGAAGACTGGCTGGCCGAGGCTACTGCTCTAACGTTGCTATAATAGGCCTACATGTTTCTTCATTGCGTGGTGCTTTGTTCCAGGTTTAGTTTGTTGATTAAAGCCAGACTGCAACATTCTAGTAGCCTAGCCAGGACTGTGGCATGTGTCTGTACACTTTCACTCTCCCGCTATGCACTGTACACGGGACACACAAAAGCAGCGCAATTGAAGTTGTGTGTCCTATTCGGCCCGCGGGCCTTGTGTTTGATAGGTACGCTAGCCTATTAAATAGGTACGCTAGCCTATTAAATAGGTACGCTAGCCTATTAAATAGGTACGCTAGCCTATTAAATAGGTACGCTAGCCTATTAAATAGGTACGCTAGCCTATTAAATAGGTACGCTAGCCTATTAAATAGGTACGCTAGCCTATTAAATAGGTACGCTAGCCTATTAAATAGATACGCTAGCCTATTAAATAGATACGCTAGCCTATTAAATAGACACGCTAGCCTATTAAATAGGTACGCTAGCCTATTAAATAGGTACGCTAGCCTATTAAATAGGTACGCTAGCCTATTAAATAGGTACGCTAGCCTATTAAATAGGTACGCTAGCCTATTAAATAGGTACGCTAGCCTATTAAATAGGTACGCTAGCCTATTAAATAGGTACGCTAGCCTATTAAATAGATACGCTAGCCTATTAAATAGATACGCTAGCCTATTAAATAGATACGCTAGCCTATTAAATAGATACGCTAATCATTGAACTGCATCATCTATTCTGTATTGGTGAATTATATTAATCATTGAACTGCATCATCTATTCTGTATTGGTGAATTATATTAATCATTGAACTGCATCATCTATTCTGTATTGGTGAATTATATTAATCATTGAACTGCATCATCTATTCTGCCAACAACGCCTTACTATACATAGTGGAATGTTGAGTCAAATAGAACCTATTGTACAACCTCTTATAAAGCTGGTTTTAATATTATAATTTCCTGTTTTGTTTCATATCTGCAAAGTAGTTAAAAAGCTGTCAGTTTCACTTTTTTAAATGAGATATTCAGCCAGTCTTAAAAAAACTATGGAAATTCAATAAAGTGCTTCTTTATGATTTAGAATCTAACCAGTTATGCATTGGAACCTTTATGATGGTGTGTATCGTTTTATTTGGACAGACCCTCCGAGACATGGGAGTGAGTGTGTGTGTATGTATAGTATGTATAGTATGTGTGTGTGTATTCCCCTTTTGTCTCACCTTGGTCTCTGTCCGTTGCAGTGACGGTGATCACCGTGGTTCCCGCTTCCTGGTTCTCTCTGACCTCCGCCTCTAGTTCCTCCCCCTGGAACAGTGGCGGCTCATCGTTCACATCAATCACGTGGACAGACAGCACCTGACTGGAGGAAAGCTGGGGCATCCCATGATCCTCAGCTATGATGGTCAGGTTAAACACTTCCTGGTCCTCACGATCTAGAGCCTTCAGAATGGACAGAGAGCCTGGAGGAATGGAGAGGAAAAGAGGAGAGGGAGAGGAGAAGGAGAGGAGAGGGAGAGGAGAAGGAGAGGAGAAGGAGAGGAGAAGGAGAGGAGAGGGAGAGGAGAGGGAGAGGAGAGGGAGAGGAGAGGGAGAGGAGAAGGAGAGGAGAAGGAGAGGGAGAGGAGAGGGAGAGGAGAAGGAGAGGAGAGGGAGAGGAGAGGGAGAGGAGAAGGAGAGGAGAAGGAGAGGAGAGGGAGAGGAGAGGGAGAGGGAGAGGAGAAGGAGAGGAGAGGGAGAGGAGAGGGAGAGGAGAAGGAGAGGAGAAGGAGAGGAGAGGGAGAGGAGAGGGAGAGGAGAGGGAGAGGAGAAGGAGAGGAGAGGGAGAGGAGAGGGAGAGGAGAAGGAGAGGAGAGGGAGAGGAGAGGGAGAGGAGAAGGAGAGGAGAAGGAGAGGAGAGGGAGAGGAGAGGGAGAGGAGAGGGAGAGGAGAGGGAGAGGGGAGGGGATAATTTTTTGCAATGTGTCAAGTAATTATCTTCTTGTTTTCTCATACTTTGGTTGGGTCTAATTGTGTGGCTTGAATGCCTGAGCTGACAAGGTGACAAACCTGCCGATGTGCCCTTGAGCAAGGCACTTAACCATCATTTACTCCAAGGGCGCTGTACTACTTTAAATAAATTAAACTCTCTCTTCTCTCTTCATGTCTCTCTCCTCTCTCTTCTCTCTCCATGTCTCTCTCCTCTCTCTTCTCTCTCCATGTCTCTCTCCTCTCTCTTCTCTCTCCATGTCTCTCTCCTCTCTCTACTCTCTCCATGTCTCTCTCCTCTCTCTTCTCTCTCCATGTCTCTCTCCTCCCTCTACTCTCCCTATCTCTCTGTGTAGTAAAGAAGACTAACTGTGGTGTTTCAAACTGCTTTTCTCATAAAGGTCTGACTAGGGTTTCCAACATGCTGTTCTCATGAAGGTCTGACTAGGGTTTCCAACATGATGTTCTCATGAAGGTCTGACTAGGGTTTCCAACATGCTGTTCTCATGAAGGTCTGACTAGGGTTTCCAACATGCTATTCTCATGAAGGTCTGACTAGGGTTTCCAACATGCTGTTCTCATGAAGGTCTGACTAGGGTTTCCAACATGCTGTTCTCATGAAGGTCTGACTAGGGTTTCCAACATGCTGTTCTCATGAAGGTCTGACTAGGGTTTCCAACATGCTGTTCTCATGAAGGTCTGACTAGGGTTTCCAACATGCTGTTCTCATGAAGGTCTGACTAGGGTTTCCAACATGCTGTTCTCATGAAGGTCTGACTAGGGTTTCCAACATGCTGTTCTCATGAAGGTCTGACTAGGGTTTCCAACATGCTGTTCTCATGAAGGTCTGACTAGGGTTTCCAACATACTGTTCTCAAGAAGGTCTGACTAGGGTTTCCAACATGCTGTTCTCATGAAGGTCTGACTAGGGTTTCCAACATGCTGTTCTCATGAAGGTCTGACTAGGGTTTCCAACATGCTGTTCTCATGAAGGTCTGACTAGGGTTTCCAACATGCTGTTTTCATAAAGGTCCTTACTTTACAACACTAACACAATCACCAGGCATGCTCTCTGCTTTCAGATCTAACTAGGTGTATTTCATTCATACACCAGAATAGATAGAAGAATGTCTATCGCTCAGTAAGCTGTAGAAGGGAGGGATGGAAACAGCAATGCGTACTGGAGCAGCTCTGTGACAAAATATGGCAACTTACTATAACAATTAAAGCATACCTGTTACTGTCCTTGTTGATGCAATAGAGGAGCATGTCTTGGATCACGTTCTCTGTGTGTGTGTGTGTGTGTGTGTGTGTCCTCTTTTCTTCTCTCTATATCATCATCATCATCAGCATGACTCCTACTTCCCCTATAAAGCCTGACCCCCCCCCCCCCCACCCCCCCATCTATAATGCAGGCTGAGAAGTGATAGAAACCAGAAGTAAAACATTAGGGGGTTAATTTAGCAGCCTCTCCTCTCTTCTCAACAGTAATGGAGTAAAGAGACTATGCTAGACTCATCTGGAACCGCATCAACTGTCCCTCTGTACTGTACTGTACTGTAGACTACCCCTCTCTGTTTCATTAACTGTCCCTCTGTACTGTACTGTAGACTACCCCTCTCTGTTTCATTAACTGTCCCTCTGTACTGTACTGTACTGTAGACTACCCCTCTCTGTTTCATTAACTGTCCCTCTGTACTGTACTGTAGACTATCCCTCTCTGTTTCATTAACTGTCCCTCTGTACTGTACTGTACTGTACTGTACTGTAGACTACCCCTCTCTGTTTCATTAACTGTCCCTCTGTACTGTACTGTAGACTACCCCTCTCTGTTTCATTAACTGTCCCTCTGTACTGTACTGTAGACTATCCCTCTCTGTTTCATTAACTGTCCCTCTGTACTGTACTGTACTGTACTGTAGACTACCCCTCTCTGTTTCATTAACTGTCCCTCTGTACTGTACTGTACTGTAGACTACCCCTCTCTGTTTCATTAACTGTCCCTCTGTACTGTACTGTACTGTACTGTAGACTACCCCTCTCTGTTTCATTAACTGTCCCTCTGTACTGTACTGTACTGTAGACTATCCCTCTCTGTTTCATTAACTGTCCCTCTGTACTGTACTGTACTGTAGACTACCCCTCTCTGTTTCATTAACTGTCCCTCTGTACTGTACTGTACTGTAGACTATCCCTCTCTGTTTCATTAACTGTCCCTCTGTACTGTACTGTACTGTACTGTAGACTACCCCTCTCTGTTTCATTAACTGTCCGTCTGTACTGTACTGTACTGTAGACTACCCCTCTCTGTTTCATTAACTGTCCCTCTGTACTGTACTGTACTGTAGACTATCCCTCTCTGTTTCATTAACTGTCCCTCTGTACTGTACTGTAGACTACCCCTCTCTGTTTCATTAACTGTCCCTCTGTACTGTACTGTACTGTAGACTATCCCTCTCTGTTTCATCAACTGTCCCTCTGTACTGTACTGTACTGTACTGTAGACTACCCCTCTCTGTTTCATTAACTGTCCCTCTGTACTGTACTGTACTGTAGACTATCCCTCTCTGTTTCATTAACTGTCCCTCTGTACTGTACTGTACTGTACTGTAGACTACCCCTCTCTGTTTCATTAACTGTCCCTCTGTACTGTACTGTACTGTAGACTACCCCTCTCTGTTTCATTAACTGTCCCTCTGTACTGTACTGTACTGTACTGTAGACTACCCCTCTCTGTTTCATTAACTGTCCCTCTGTACTGTACTGTACTGTAGACTACCCCTCTCTGTTTCATTAACTGTCCCTCTGTACTGTACTGTACTGTAGACTATCCCTCTCTGTTTCATTAACTGTCCCTCTGTACTGTACTGTAGACTACCCCTCTCTGTTTCATTAACTGTCCCTCTGTACTGTACTGTACTGTAGACTACCCCTCTCTGTTTCATTAACTGTCCCTCTGTACTGTACTGTACTGTAGACTATCCCTCTCTGTTTCATTAACTGTCCCTCTGTACTGTACTGTAGACTACCCCTCTCTGTTTCATTAACTGTCCCTCTGTACTGTACTGTACTGTAGACTACCCCTCTCTGTTTCATTAACTGTCCCTCTGTACTGTACTGTACTGTAGACTATCCCTCTCTGTTTCATTAACTGTCCCTCTGTACTGTACTGTACTGTAGACTACCCCTCTCTGTTTCATTAACTGTCCCGTGTGTGTGTTCATGTGTAACGTAGAGCCAGTCATTATATTACCCAGCGCTGATGAATGAGAAACTACATGTTAATATACTGTGTACATATATAACATATCAAATGGTTTCCTCTGCCCCCCCCAACCATAATAAAACCAGGTTCCCATGAACACATCTGTCGTTAGAGGAACACCAGAGAGTTAGCATGCATCCCAAATGGCACCCGTATTCCCTATATAGTGTACTACTTTTCACCAGGACTCTATGGGCCATTTGGGACATAGCCTTACATATACATTAAAATTTAGCAGACGTTCTTATCCAGAGAGACTTACAGGAGCAATTGGGGTTAATTGACTTGCTCAAGGGCACATCGGAAAAATTTTCACATTTCGGTTGCTGGCTCAAAGCTCTTAATATTGCTCTGAGGCATTGAAAGATGCTCTAGTGAATTAGCTGAGGGGTTAAGGAATGTTTTAACAGTCAGGGATCTGTAGTCACAACTCAGGAGCACATCTGGGTTGAAATCACATGATGCTGCTGAGGGGAGGAAGGCACATAATAATGTCTGGAATGGAGAAAACGGAACAGCATCAAACATATAGAAACCATGTGTTTGATGTATTTGATACCATTTAACTTCAGTCATTACCATGAGACTGTCCTCCCCAATTAAGGTGCCACCAACCTCCTGTGGCTGAAATACTATTTAAAATAATTTCTAAAACTTTATGTGGGCTTGATTGAGCTGTCCTGGCGCAATGGAACCAATAGAACAGTCACAAGGGTTGCAAACCTCATCCATCTGGCACTCCAGGCAGACTAGAAGAATCACTGAAAGTATCTGAAAGATTTCAAATAGTATTTGAACCCAGGCGGCTCAGGAGTGGGATGTAAAGGCTTGTAATGGGTTCATGGAAACTTGTGGTGGTTCAAGCCCCTATGGGTCCATGGAAACTTGTGGTGGTTCAAGCCCCTATGGGTCCATGGAAACTTGTGGTGGGTCAAGCCCCTATGGGTCCATGGAAACTTGTGGTGGTTCAAGCCCCTATGGGTAGGATAATGATTAAGGTTCAATCATGTAAGCCTGTAGAAGAAGCCTACATGTTAAAGACTCAATCATGTAACCCTATAGAAGAAGCCTACATGTTAAAGACTCAATCATGTAACCCTATAGAAGAAGCCTACATGTTAAAGACTCAATCATGTAACCCTATAGAAGAAGCCTACATGTTAAAGACTCAATCGTGTAACCCTATAGAAGAAGCCTACATGTTAAAGACTCCAATGTGTTACATCAATAAGGGACTAACTCCAAGATAATACAATACTATTAAAACATCAGTCCAGACCAACACTGTTGGGCGTTTCTAAATACTGTAAAACGTTGAAATATCTACCCTGCTTGTAAATAAATATACAGTGCCTTTGGAAAGTATTCAGACCTTTTGACTTTTTCCACATTTTGTTACGTTACAGCCTGATTCTAAAATGTATTATATAGTTTAAGACCCTTTAATCAGTACTTTGTTGAAGCACCTTTTGCAGCGATTACAGCCTCGAGTCTTGGCACACCTGTATTTGGGGAGTTTCCCATTCTTCTCTGCAGATCCTCTCAAGCTCTGTCAGATTGGATGGGGAACATTGCTGCACAGCTATTTTCAGGTCTCTCCAGGGATGTTACATCGGGTTCAAGTCTGGGCTCTGGCTGGGCCACTCAAGGACATTCAGAGACTTGTCCCAAAGCCACTCCTGCGTTGTCTTGGCTGTGTGCTTAGGGTCGTTGTCCTGTTGGAAAGTGAACCTTTGCCACAGTCTGAGGTCCTGAGTGCTCTGGAACAGGTTTCCATCAAGGATCTCTCTGTACTTTGCTCCGTTCATCTTTGCCTCGATCCTGACTAGTCTCCCAGTCCCTGCCGCTGAAGAACATCCCCACAGCCTGATGCTGCCACCACCACGCTTCACCGATGGTGCCAGATAAGTAAGCATTTCACAGTAAGGTCTACACCTATTGTATTCAGTGCATGTGACAAATAACATTTGATATGATTTGATTTGCAGAGATGGTTTTCCTCCTGGAAGGTTCTACCATCCCCACAGAGGAACTCTGGAGATCTGTCAGAGTGACCATCGGGTTCTTGGTCACCTCCCTGACCAAGGCCCTTCTCCCCCAATTGCTCAGTTTGGTTGGGTGGCCAGCTCTAGGAAGAGTCTTGGTGGTTCCAAACTTCATCCATTTAAGAATGATGGAGGCCACTGTGTTCTTGGGGACCTTCAATGCTGCAGAACTGTTTTGGTACCCTGCCCCAGATCTGTGCCTCAACACAATCCTGTCTCGAGACTCTACAGACAATTCCTTTGACTGCATGGCTTGGTTTTTGCTCTGACATGCACTGCCAACTGTGGGACCTTTTATAGACAGGTATGTGCCTTTTCTAAATCATGTCCAATCAATTGAATTTACCACAGGTGGACTCCAATCAACTTGTAGAAACAATGGAAACAGGATCCACCTGAGCTCAATTTCAAGTCTCATAGCAAAGGGTCTGAATACTTACTGTTTACAGATTTCTGTTAAAAAATGTGTATACATTTTTGCTCTGTCATTATGGGATATTGCGTGTAGATTGATGAGGAATGTGTTTTATTTAATCCATTTTAGAATAAGGCTGTAACCTAACAAAATGTGTATAAAGTTCATGTCCAGCTGTACTATGTGACTGCTGGGGTACGCCAGAGTGAAATCTGATACCTCCACATGCAGAGTGTACCTGGAAAGAGTGAGAGTTTCCGAAGGCACCGTATATGATTCTCCCAGTGCTAGAGTCTGAGACAGAGGTCGCAGTGTTGGGGTTAGAAGTATTACAGGGGTAGGATCTCAATTTGACCTGTATTGACATAGAAAAATAATCCTGCAGCAACAAGATTTTAACGTTTAGTCCATAATGTAGGTTGATAGGTGGTTAGGCTAGCTGATCAAAATGAGCCTACATGAAATTGAAATACTGTTAATATAACCGTGTGTTAGTGCGAGTAGGGTTGAAAGTGTTGGAAGTCTCAGTAGTGTTAGGGTCTTACTTGTGTCAGAGGCCAGGGGTGACGTGTTAGAGGTCTTACCGGTGTTGGGGTTGAGGCTGAAGCGTCCAGCACTGTTCCCTAATTGGATGCTGTACGACACTCGTCCATTCTCTCCCTCATCCTCGTCACGAGCCATTACGTACACAACCACGAACCTGACAATACACAGCAACACACAGCAGATAGTCAGGACCTGGACCTTAACAGTTAAGCTAGGTTCTTGGCATCAATCTTTCACTTTCATTTTTGATTCAGGCCTCATCCACGTCTTGTCTTGACAAGGTCTACAGATTTCTCCTAATGTCTCCTCTTGACAAGGTCTACAGATTTCTCCTAATGTCTCCTCTTGACAAGGTCTACATATTTCTCCTAATGTCTCGTCTTGACAAGGTCTATAGATTTCACCTAATGTCTCCCTCTCCCTCCCTCCCTCCCTCCCTCCCTCCCTCTCTCTCTCTCTCTCTCTCTCTCTCTCTCTCTCTCTCTCTCTCTCTCTCTCTCTCTCTCTCTCTCTCTCTCTCTCTCTCTCTCTCTCTCTCTCTCTCTCTCTCTCTCTCTCTCTCTCTGTCTCTGCCTCTCTCTCTCTCTTTCTCTCTCTCGACTAATTCTTCCTTGTAATTTGGGGCTTTTAATAACTGTAATGAGATATGCCTCTTAGTGAATGTTTTACTCACCCAACAGGCTGGTCCTCCATGACGCTGACGGCAGAGGGTGAGCTGAACACGGGAGCGTTGTCATTCTCATCCGTCACAAACACCCGGGCCGTCACTGACCCCCAGCGCCGCGTAGACACATCCTCCGCCTGGTCAGTTGCCCTGACAACCAGGTAGAGGGAGGGCGTGGTCTCGTGATCTAACTTCTGACCCAAGGTCAGGACCCCAGTGGAAGGGTCAAGGGTCAGGAAGTGAAGGGAGTCAGGCCAGCGGTGCTGGATGGAGTAACGCAGCTCGCTGTTGGGGCCACTGCCGTCCTAAAGGAACAGAGAGAGACATAAGAACATCTGATTGAGAACTACATCTCAAAACCTCATACATCTAAAGTCAATACATTAGTCTTTAGGGACAAGACATGAAGTAATAAAAACAAACCTGAAGAGACATCATATCTTAACTTCTATAGTGAGGTAATTCAACCCTGATATTGAAACCCCAACATGCTGTCTCTTCACCCTCATTTCTCAACGTATTATATATGATAATATTGTATTATTTTATTATCATATGTATATTTTGTATTTAATTTAAACATACTGTACATCCAACTACTGTCCCACCTTGTCAGCAGCCTGGAAGGTGTAGATAGAGGCTCCTGGCTGGGTGTTCTCTGATATCACTATGGTAACGGGGTCCTCAGTAAACTGGGGGGCATGGTCATTGCTGTCTTGGACGTTAATGTCCAGCTGTACTATGTGACTGCTGGGGTACGCCAGGGTGAAATCTGATACCTCCACATGCAGAGTGTACCTGGAAAGAGAGAGAGATGGGAGGGATGGGGAGAGAGAGTGAAAGAGAGAATGAGAGAGAGAGAGAGAGAGAGAGAGAGAGAGAGGCAGAGAGGCAGAGAGAGAGAGAGAGAGGGAGAGAGAGAGAGAGAAATAAAGAGAAAGAGAGAGAGAGAGAAAGAGAGAAACAGTCAAGTTGAGATAGAAGTAAACCGATAGTCCCAGATGTATCACATATAATGGGTTTAATAAATGAGGATAATGTAGAAGGATCTACTACTAGCACCACCTGTCCCCTTCCTCGTAGTCCAGTTCTCTGACCAGGTACACGTCTCCCGTAACCCGGTCAACCATGAACGTCCCCTTCCGGTCCGTCCCGCCCACCACCACGTACATCACCTGGCCGTCCAACGAGAGCGGGTCATGTGACCGAACAGAGCCAACAACAGAGCCTGGGGCAATGCCCTCCACTGAGTTGAGGGTCATGGAGAGAGTGTTCCTGGCAGAAGACTTACTGGAGTTCAGAACCTGCAGGTGGAGACAGATAGAGTGTGTTGAGGTCAATCCAGTTCAATCCAGTTCAATCCAGTTCAATTTAATTCAATTAAATTCATTGAAACTGGGAACCATGTCAAATGGGTGCGAAAGCAGGGCCAAGAACTTATATTTAAACTCCATTGACTTTAACACAATTCAACTTCTGCTTTATGCCTGTCAAAGTGAATTCCCCCCAGGTTTGAACAGCATAAATACCCCTCTAAAGAAATAGCCCATCTCTGTGGGGACAGTGGCAGAGTGACAGACAGTGACTCTAGGGACACAGACAATCATTTGTCCAGATGTTATCTGTCAGTGACTATAACCGTTAAAAAATGTGCCTTAAACAGCCTTAAACATTGATTGTCCAATAGACATAGTTTGTGTCCCAAATGGCAACCTATTCCCTATATAGTGCACCATAGGACCCATACGGCTCTGGTCAAAAGTAGTGCACTGTATACTGTAGGGAATAGGGTACAATTTGGGACACAGCCATAACATTTACATTCCATATAGTTAGTGACTGGAACTGTAGTGTTTGGCATGGACATAAGAGAGACAGGGATAAGTGTTGACATTCCCTTTTAGAGAAACACTACAGTCAGGCCAATAAGCTCTCACAGTCTCCAACACATGCTATAGTCAGGCCAACAAGCTCTCACAGTCTCCAACACACGCTATAGTCAGGCCAACAAGATCTCACAGTCTCCAATATACGCTATAGTCAGGCCAACAAGCTCTCACAGTCTCCAACACACGCTATGGTCAGGCCAACAAGCTCTCACAGTCTCCAACACATGCTATGGTCAGGCCAACAAGCTCGCACAGTCTCCAACACACGCTATGGTCAGGCCAACAAGCTCTCACAGTCTCCAACACACTCTATGGTCAGGCCAACAAGCTCTCAGTCTCCAACACATGCTATAGTCAGGCCAACAAGCTCTCACAGTCTCCAACACACGCTATAGTCAGGCCAACAAGCTCTCACAGTCTCCAACACACGCTATAGTCAGGCCAACAAGCTCTCACAGTCTCCAACACACGCTATAGTCAGGCCGACAAGCTCTCACAGTCTCCAACACACGCTATAGTCAGGCCAACAAGCTCTCACAGTCTCCAATATATGCTATGGTCGACAAGCTCTCAGTCTCCAACACATGCTATAGTCAGTCCAACAAGCTCTCACTGTCTCAAACACACGCTAAGCAGAGAGACAGACAGACAGACAGACAGACAGACAGACAGACAGACAGACAGACAGACAGACAGACAGACAAACAGACAGGCAGGCAGGCAGGCAGGTAGGCAGGCAGGCAGGCAGGCAGACAGACAGACAGACAGACAGACAGACAGACATTCTGGAGGTGAATTCCTGATGAATTGATCCAGAGCAGTGTTGAACTGAGTGCGTCAGAAACACTGATACAGAAGGAACACTCTCAGGTAGTTACAGACATGGTGGTTTCTCATCTTGGCTTTGAGTGGGTATTGGGATTGAAATACGTTTCTGTTTTTCACGGGCAAGGATTCAACTCTCCCACTCTCTCTCTCTCTCTCTATTGCAGACTCTCTAGATTTCTACACTTCTCACCAAGATGACGTGATTGAGGCCCAGGAGACTGAGACCACAGGTGTTTAACACAAGGAGACGTGATTGAGGCCCAGGAGACTGAGACCACAGGTGTTTAACACAAGGAGACGTGATTGAGGCCCAGGAGACTGAGACCACAGGTGTTTAACACAAGGAGACGTGATTGAGGCCCAGGAGACTGAGACCACAGGTGTTTAACACAAGGAGACGTGATTGAGGCCCAGGAGACTGAGACCACAGGTGTTTAACACAAGGAGACGTGATTGAGGCCCAGGAGACTGAGACCACAGGTGTTTAACACAAGGAGAGAGCAGAGGAAGACAGAACAGAACAAGTAGAGGTACTGCATCCTGCTGGAGGTCTGGTGTTGTCAGTTGCACCATTGGAGCTGGTGTGTGTGTGTGTGTGTGTGTGTGTGTGTGTGTGTGTGTGTGTGTGTGTGTGTGTGTGTGTGTTACCTGAATGCGTAGGGGACAGGTAGAGGTGTGTGGAGGTGTTCCATGGTCTGAAGCTGACACAGTCAGGGTGTACTCAGCACTCTCACTGTGTCTGAGGGGGGAGGAGTATTGTAGTTCTCCTGTGGTGGGGTTCAATGAGAAACGCTCCACTCTAGAACCTACAGAGGACAACCCAGACACAGAGATCTCTTTTATGGCATAACGTATAGTTAAGTAAAAATACTTTGGGGGGGGTATCTCTACTTTATACTTTTCTTTAATATGAATATGTTTGATTACTTTTACTTTTACTCCATACATTTTCCCCGACACCTAAAAGTGCTGGTTCCATTTTGAATGATTAGCAGGACAGAAAATAGTCAAATTTACAGACTTATCAAAAAAACATCCCTGGTCATACCTACTGCCTCTGACCTGGCAAACTCACTAAACACCAATGCTTGGTTTGAAAATAATTTCTGAATGTTGGAGTGTTCCCCTGGCTATCAGTAAATAAAAAAAACAAGAATGGTGCCGTCTGGTTTGCTTAATAAAATAATAATTTATTTGTTTAACTAGACAAGACAGTTAAGAACAAATTCTTATTTACAATGACGGCCTACACTGGCCAAACTCGGACGACGCTGGGCCAATTGTGCGCCGCCCTATGGGACTCCCAATCACGGCCGGTTGTGATAGAGTCTGGATTCGAACCAGGTTGTCTGTAGTGACGCCTCTCTCAGATCTAAGTGTATATAAGGAATTTAAAATGATTTATACTTTTACTTGAGTGTTTTTATATTACGGTATCTTTACTTTTACTCAAGTATGGTGTGTGTGTGGGTGTGTGTTAGGTCTTACCTGACAGTGAGTAATGGAGTGTTCCGTTCTCTCCCTCATCAGGATCTTTAGCTGTTACTGTCCCTAAGACCGAGCCAGGCTGGGATCCCTCCATCACCTACAGAGACAGAGAGAGACAGAGACAGAGACAGAGAGAGACAGAGAGAGAGAGAGAGACAGAGACAGAGACAGAGACAGAGACAGAGACAGAGACAGAGACAGAGACAGAGAGAGAGACAGAGAGAGAGAGAGAGAGAGAGAGAGAGAGAGAGAGAGAGAGAGAGGAGAGAGATTATTAATCTGTTTACCTCCTTAGTACTACCATACTAAACCTACTCCAGTACTAGTACTACCATACTAAACCTACTCCAGTACTAGTACTACCATACTAAACCTACTCCAGTACTAGTACTACCATACTAGTACATAGCTTCAGTTTCCATGGCTAAGCAGCTGCACACAAGCCTAAGATCCCCATGCTCAATGCCAAGCGTCGGCTGGAGTGGTGTAAAGCTCGCCGCCATTGGACTCTGGAGCAGTGGAAACTTGTTTCGCTGGAGAAATGAATTACGCTTCACCATCTGGCAGTCCGACATACGAATCTGGGTTTGGCGATGCCAGGAGAACGCTACCTACCCCAATGCATAGTGCCAACTGTAAAGTGTGGTGGAGGAGGAATAATGGTCTGGGGCTGTTTTACATGGTTTTGACCAGGCCCCTTAGTTCCAGTGAAGGGAAATCTTAACACTACAGCATACAATGACATTCTAGACGATTCTGTGCTTCCAACATTGTGGCAACAGTTTGGGGAAGGCACTTTCCTGTTTCAGCATGACAATGCCTCCATGCACAAAGCGAGGTCCATACAGAAATGGTTTGTCGAGATTGATGTGGAAGAACTTGACTGGCCTGCACAGAGCCCTGACCTCAACCCCATCTAACACCTTTGGGATGATTTGGAACGGCGACTGCGAGCCAGGCCTAATCACCCAACATCAGTGCCTGACTTCACTAATGCTCTTGTGGCTGAATGGAAGCACGTCCCCACAGCAATGTTCCAACATCTAGTGGAAAGCCTTCCCAGAAGAGTAGAGGCTATTACAGCAGCAAAGGGGGGACCTCTCTCACCTGTATGAGCAGTTCCCTGTCGGGGAGGGCGTGGCTAAAGACAGGGGCGTTGTCATTCTCATCCAATACGGTGATGTGGGCGGTGCCCGTAGCGCTGCGAGGGGGCGTGCCTCCGTCCTGTATCACAACCACCAGCTGGTAGCTAGACTGCTGCTCTCTGTCGAGAGATAACCTAGTACTGATCTCACCTAGACAGAGAGAGGGAGAGATATAAAGAGGGAGAGTCAAAGAGGGAGAGAGAGAGAGAGAGGGAGAGAGAGGGAGAGATATAAAGAGAGAGAGAGGGGAATACAGAATACAGGAACACAGAGAGGGGATTGACACAAATGACAAAAGCTTAGCTAGGTTCACATGAATATTATTTTTCTACAGAGTTCTAATGTCTGCTGCCAGGTAAACTAACATTCTCAGAAAGATCTGGGCACGTATTCATAAAGCATCTCAGAGTAGGAGTGCTGATCTAGGATCAGTTTTGGCTTTTTAGATCATAATGATTTTATGGACAGATTCTAGATCAGCACTCATACTCTGAGATGCTTTGTGGATACGGGCCCTGAACCCTTGGTATTCCTCACCTGTGTGTGAGTTGATCTGGAAGTGTCTGTCAGTGTGTAGGAGTTTGAAGGTCAGTCTGGCGTTCAGTCCTGCGTCTCTGTCAGTAGCCGACACCCGTCCGAACCCCGTACCCACAGGAAGATTCTCTCTCACAGCCAGAAACACCCTCTCCTGACTCAGACGTGGACTGTTGTCATTCTCATCTGTTACAGAGACCCTCACCGTGGCACTGCCAGTCCTACCCGCCCCAGCCACACCCTGCACAGAAACAAGACGAATAAAGAGATGTTAGACAAAAGCTTTTCAATGGGTTCTAAACAGGTCTGTTCAATGGGTTCTAAACAGGTCTGTTCAATGGGTTCTACACAGGTCTGTTCAATGGGTTCTACACAGGTCTGTTCAATGGGTTCTAAACAGGTCTGTTCAATGGGTTCTAAACAGGTCTGTTCAATGGGTTCTAAACAGGTCTGTTCAATGGGTTCTACACAGGTCTGTTCAATGTGTTCTAAACAGGTCTGTTCAATGGGTTCTCCATAGGTCTGTTCAATGGGTTCTACACAGGTCTGTTCAATGTGTTCTACATATGTCTGTTCAATGTGTTCTACACAGGTCTGTTCAATGTGTTCTAAACAGGTCTGTTCAATGGGTTCTACACAGGTCTGTTCAATGTGTTCTACACAGGTCTGTTCAATGTGTTCTACACAGGTCTGTTCAATGGGTTCTACACAGGTCTGTTCAATGTGTTCTACATATGTCTGTTCAATGTGTTCTACACATGTATGTTCAATGTGTTCTACACAGGTCTGTTCAATGTGTTCCACACATGTATGTTCAATGTGTTCTACACATGTATGTTCAATGTGTTCTACACAGGTCTGTTCAATGTGTTCTACACAGGTCTTTTAAATAAGACTGTGTGTCTCACCTGCCCTCCCGGTCCAGAGGTGGCTAACACCGTCAGTAGATACATGTCCTTAGCCTCCCGGTCCAGAGAGCTACGAACAAACAACCACCCACTATCTGGGGCGACCCCAAACCCTGCTGCATCACCGTCCGGACGCAGTCTGTATGACACCGAGGAAGAGGCGGAGGATGAGGTGGAACCACCGCCGTTCCCAGCAGCCTCTCTGTTAAGGGCGCGGACCTGTAGAAAGCGTGTGTTTAGAGGCGTGTTCTCTTGTAGTTCCACGCGGTATGTTAGCGTGTCGAAGGCAGGACCCTGTGCATCCTGAGCCTGGACATGTACAACTAACGTGAAGGTAGAGCTGAGCTGGGGAACTCCACCATCTTTAGCTACCACCTGGGAGGAGGGGGGAGGGAGGGAGGGAGGGAGGGAGAGAGGGAGAGAGAGAAGATCAATGAGTAATCAAATTTAATATTGACAAGTGCATATGATGGCCCTATTGGTAAATTCTTTGTTTTGGAGTTTATCTTACTGTTTTCTATAGAAATAACTCCCTAACCTGCAGGTCGTAGCGCGGAACACTCTCATAGTTCAGTCCACCAATCAGCCGCAGCTCCCCGCTTCCCCGGTCCACGCCAAACATCCTCTGACCGCTACTACCCCCCGTGCCAATCGAGACCAGGTCAAAACTCAGCTGACCGTTTGGGCCAGAGTCCCGGTCGGTGGCCTGGACCCGATACACCACCGTTCCCATCTTAGTCATCTCCGGGAGAAGGAGGGATTCGGAGGAGGAGGGAAGGAAGTAGGGAGCATTGTCATTGACGTCTGAGATGGTGATGCGTACGCGTGTGGTTCCATATGCGGGCGGCGAGCCGTAGCGAGCCTGGACCTCCAGGTCGAGCCTGGGACAGGCCTCGTGGTCCAGAGGGAGTGAGGAGCGGAGCGCCCCAGAGGTAGAGTCCATGGTGAAATAACCATCTGGGTCACCTGATGAGATGGAGTAGGAGATGTCCTGTGAATTACCTGAGAGAGGGAGGGATGGATGGAGGGGCATTTAATAGCCTATAATACAAACAGAGCATCAATCAGAGTAAATTCCATATCCAAATCAACTCCTGTACTGAAAAGAGTTATGATGAAAGTGGATGTATTGTTTGTATATCGTTGTATTATCGTTGTGTGCCTGTCCTTGTCTATCAGTGTATCAGTGTGTTTTGTGTTTTGCGTTTTGTGTGAACCCCAGGAAGAGTAGCTGCTGCTTCTACAAAATCTAATGGGGATACGAATAAACCAATAGACTCATTAACAGTAGATATAAAACACTTAAGAGTGGGGGATAAGGGCACTTCAGGTTCACTCCAGATGATACCTACTGAAAACCATCTCCAATAGAAATCATACTACAGTCATTCATACCAGGAAGTCAACTATAGTTCTTTGTGAACATAATCCATGTTAAATCAGCCAACAGAGAGGTTAGGAGGGAGTAGACATGGCATTTAAAGTGAGTTCAAAATGGCCCCCTACTTCTGACCAGAACCCAAGGTCAGGTGTTGATACCAGGACAACTATTCTCTGACCAGCACCATAAAGTCAGCTGAGGATACCAGGACAACTATTCTCTGACCAGAGCCCATAAGGTGAGCTGAGGATACCAGGACAACTATTCTCTGACCAGAGCCCATAAGGTGAGCTGAGGATACCATACCAGGATAACTATTCTCTGACCAGAGACTACAGGGTGAGCTGAGTATACCAGGATAACTATTCTCTGACTAGAACCCATTAGGTGAGCTGAGGATACCAGGACAACTATTCTCTGACCAGAATCCATTAGGTGAGGTGAGGATACCAGGAGAACTATTATCTGACTACACCAAGACTCCAATGAATGTCTCATACAAGTACTCAGGTATGGATAACTCAGCCCATATGTGTTATTGTTTGAGAAACACTGTAGCCAACCGATTTAGCAAGAGTAAGACTCAACTAATGGACCAAGACTATTCCAAAACAGCCTGGGACTTAGTTAGAAGTAGAACAGCAATAACGCAAACTGCTTAAGCTGGGTGTACACTACACCATTTAGCTGTCCCAGACAAGTTTTGGAGACAAAATCCCCATGTCGTTGCGTACTCGGGGCACGTGGCCATCACCGACTCTCTCAATCTGAGGGTTATCGATCCAGTCTTTGAGCCGTCCCAGAGGTCCTGATATTTTCAAACGTTTGATTTTATCGGCACAAAATCCGAAATTCTCTAGTAGTGTGAGATGTGCAACAACAAGTTTTGAGAACAGTGATCAGCAATAGCCAATGAGAAGCCAGAGAAATAATAATGTTGTATCCCATCACCCAGAATATGTAGACTCTCCAGCAGGAGCCATGACTACTAGTATGAGTTTATACCTGCCTTAAACCAAAGCCAAAGTGTAGAATTGTTACAGCTTGAATGTCTGACTGAAAACGTGTATGAGGTTGCTTTGAGCCACATCTACGTTAATCTAATTGCATCATCAAGTAATTGTTTTAGCGAGACAGTGTGGTATGGAGAATCTTAAAGACCAAGTGTGACCCCAGTCTGTACTACATGGTTTAGTGTGACCCCAGTCTGTACTACATGGTTTAGTGTGACCCCAGTCTCTACTACATGGTTTAGTGTGACCCCAGTCTCTACCACATGGTTTAGTGTGACTCCAGTCTCTACCACATGGTTTAGTGTGACCCCAGTCTCTACCACATGGTTTAGTGTGACCCCAGTCTCTACCACATGGTTTAGTGTGACCCCAGTCTCTACCACATGGTTTAGTGTGACCCCAGTCTCTACCACATGGTTTAGTGTGACCCCAGTCTCTACCACATGGTTTAGTGTGTGTCCCCAGTCTAGTACTACATGGTTTAGTGTGACCCCAGACTGTACCACATGGTTTAGTGTGACCCCAGTCTCTACTACATGGTTTAGTGTGACCCCAGTCTGTACCACATGGTTTAGTGTGACCCCAGTCTCTACCACATGGTTTAGTGTGTGTCCCCAGTCTAGTACTACATGGTTTAGTGTGACCCCAGACTGTACCACATGGTTTAGTGTGACCCCAGTCTCTACCACATGGTTTAGTGTGACCCCAGTCTGTACCACATGGTTTAGTGTGACCCCAGTCTCTACCACATGGTTTAGTGTGTGTCCCCAGTCTAGTACTACATGGTTTAGTGTGACTCCATTCTAGTACTACATGGTTTAGTGTGACTCCATTCTAGTACTACATGGTTTAATGTGACTCCAGTCTAGTATGCACCACTACGTTGGCAGGACAAAAAACGACGGGAAAGATGGTTGTTTAATGTGCTGTGTAGTTTACTCTTGCCATCACACTATGAAGAAAACAGACTGATTGAATGGCTAAATCAACAGATCAATAGACCTCAACTGACAGAAGGGAAAAAAATATCAACACCTCATCACAAGAGCAGAGACTTGAACTGTTAAACTCACCAGTCTTGGTGGCAGCGTGGACCTTGCCCACCTCAGTTCCCCTGAGGACCTCCTCAGACACAGTAAAGTAGTACTGAGCCTGTTCAAACAGAGGGAGCGCCACCGAGCCTCCAACCACGCTCACGTTGACACGGGCGTTTATCGGCGCCGTCAGACCGCCGCCATCCTGCGCCGAGATCACCATGGAGACCAGGGTGTTGGCCTTACCGTGAAGCGACCGCGCGAGAGATATCACACCTGGAGAGAGGGAGAGAGAGAGAGAGAGAGAGAGGGAGAGAGAAAGAGAGTACATATTACTGAGCAGGTAATACCTGTAGAGAGTTGTGTTGAAGGGATGGTGAAAGTATTATAATTCATATTAAAGCACTTCACTAAACTGTTATTGTTTTACTGCAGCGATCCCAATCTAAACCTACAGGGAGAATTATGATATCACACACCTGTGTCCTTGTTTAGGGTGAAGAAGGTGTTGCCTTGTCCCGGCACCGTGCGATAGGTCACCCTGCCGTTGTCACCAGCGTCGGGGTCGTTGGCCGTCACCTTGGTGACGGAGGTTCCGGGGGCGCTATGTGTGCTGAGGCTCACGGTGTAGAGCATGGGATAGAAGGATGGATGGTTGTCATTAACGTCTTCCAGATACACACGCACGTGGGTCACCACACTCTGACCACCCTATATATAGAGAGAGAGGGGGGAGAGAGAGAGAGGGGAAGGGAGATGGAAAGTGAGACAGCGGGAGAGAGAGAGAGAGAGAGAGAGAGTTAGAAAAATCATTGTGATTACGTTTCTGGAGTCAGAAAAGAAGGTAGATGTCTGTCTGTCTGTGTTACATGTGTTCAATGCTCTGTGTGAGTTCCATGCTCTGTGTGTGTTCCATGTGTTCAATGCTCTGTGTGTGTTCCATGTGTTCAATGCTCTGTGTGTGTTCCATGTGTTCCATGCTCTGTCTGTGTTCCATGTGTTTCATGCTCTGTGTGTGTTCCTTGTGTTCCATGCTCTGTGTGTGTTCCATGAGTTTCATGCTCTGTGTGTGTTCCATGTGTTCCTTGCTCTGTGTATGTCACATGCTCTGTGTGTGTTCCATGTGTTTCATGCTCTGTGTGTGTTCAATGTGTTCCATGTGCTGTGTAAGTTCCATGCTCTGTGTGTGTTTCATGCTCTGTGTGTGTTCCATGTGTTCCATGATCTGTGTGTGTTCCATGCTCTGTGTGAGTTCCATGCTCTGTGTGTGTTCAATGTGTTCCATGCTCTGTGTGTGTTCAATGTGTTCCATGATCTGTGTGTGTTCCATGCTCTGTGTGAGTTCCATGCTCTGTGTGTGTTCAATGTGTTCCATGCTCTGTGTGTGTTCAATGTGTTCCATGCTCTGTGTGTGTTCAATGTGTTCCATGCTCTGTGTGAGCACAAGCTAATAGTTGTTGGTTGTTTGAATGCCGTAATATGGCATCATATTAAAATATTACTGAAATCTGTTCTCTCTGTCTCTCTCTGTCTCTCTCTCGTCCTGTGTGGGTAGTGGGTTTAGATCAGGGGTAAAGCTACTGTACTCTGGGCTTCTGTTGTGGTCAAAGTGGGGGGTGGGCTGAGCTGGCCAGTCTCAGTTAGGAGATTGATTAGACCGGGGTGTCCACTCTGGGGTCAGCTCTACTGTTTAGCCATAGAACCAGTGCTGTGCAGGCTGAAGGAGAGTTCCAGGGGTATTAGGTGGGGAGACGGTTTCATTGTCGGCTTATGCTGATGATGTAACAGTGTTTCTTAAAGCGGAGGGAGATGTAGAAGAAGTTAGCAGGGATTTTGTGTTTGAGGGGGCAGCATCAGAAAATGTGAACTGGGAGAAGAGTGAGGAAGGGTCCTGGTCACTAACAACGTGCTCTGGCACAGTGGCACAGGCTGATGGTGTTGGAACCCCAACAGAGTCTCTTCAAGCAATTGCAGAGGTTACTGGTAGATTTATTTTGGTTTGGACAAGTGCAGCAGTGTTACACTGGGCCAAGGGCTGGTGAACATTGAGTCCAGAGTGATAGCTTTCTGTCTACAAGCTGTACAGAGACTGCACCAGCAAGGGGTGAGCTGGAGGAGAGCAGGGGACCTTGAGTATGACAGACACTTGTTCCTGTTGGATCTGGAGCAGGTCCATATATCAGCCATTACTCTGTTCCTGTTGGATCTAGAGCAGGTCCATAAATCAGCCATTACATCTGCATGGGCTGAGGGTAACAGGGTGGCTGTGGAGGTAGTATAGAAAGACCATCTGCATGGGCTGAGGGTAACAGGGTGGCTGTGGAGGTGGTATAGAAAGACCATCTGCATGGGCTGAGGGTAACAGGGTGGCTGTGGAGGTGGTATAGAAAGATCATCTGCATGGGCTGAGGGTAACAGGGTGGCTGTGGAGGTGGTATAGAAAGACCATCTGCATGGGCTGAGGGTAACAGGGTGACCGGGGAGTTTGGGACTGGCCTCTTCTCTGAGAGGATGTTGGGGCTCCTAGAGAAACATACAGCTGATCTACACTGGAGGATTAGTACTGAGCCTGTTCGAAGGGGCTATCGCTACGAACAGATACAGTTGAAGTCGGAAGTTTACATACACTAGAGCAATTTCCAAACGCCTGAAGGTGCCACGTTCATCTATACAAACAATAGTATAAACACCATGGGACCACGCAGCCATCATACCGCTCAGGATGGAGACATGTTCTGTCTCCTAGAGATGAACGTACTTTGGTGTGAAAAGTGCAAATCAATCCAAGAACAACAGCAAAGGACCTTGTGAAGATTCTGGAGGAAACAGATACAAAAGTATCTATATCCACAGTAAAACGAACCTGAAAGACCGCTCAGCAAGGAAGAAGCCACTGCTCCAAAACCCCCATAAAAAAGCCAGACTACGGTTTGAAACTGCACATGGGGACAAAGATCGTACTTTTTGGACAAATGTCCTCTGGTCTGATGAAACAAAAATAGAACTGTTTGGCCATAATGACCATCGTTATGTTTGGAGGAAAAAGGGGGAGGCTTGCAAGCCGAAGAACACCATCACAACCGTGAAGCACGAGGGTGGCAGCATCATGTTGTGGGGGTGCTTTGCTGCAGGAGGGACTGGTGCACTTCACAAAATAGATGGAATCATAAGGAAGGAAAATTATGTGGACATATTGAAAGATCTCAAGACGTCAGTCAGGAAGTTAAAGCTTGGTCGCAAATGGGTCTTCCAAATGGACAATGACCCCAAGCATACTTCCAAAGTTGTGGCAAAATGGCTTAAGGACAACAAAGTCAAGGTATTGGAGTGACCATCACAAAGCCCTGACCACAGTCCTATAGAACATTTGTGGGCAGAACTGAAAAAGCATGTGCGAGCAAGGAGGCCTAAAAACCTGACTCAGTTACACCAGTTCTGTCAGGAAGAATGGGCCAAAATTCATCCAACTTATTGTGGGAAGCTTGTGGAAGGCTACCGGAAACGTTTAACCCAAGTTAAACAATTTAAAGGCAATGCTACCAAATACTAATTGAGCGTATGTAAACTTCTGACCCACTGGGAATGTGATGAAAGAAATAAAAGATGAAATAAATCATTCTCTCTACTATTAATCTGACATTTCACATTCTTAAAATAAAGTGGTGATCCTAACTGAACTAAGACAGGGAATTCTTACTAGGATTAAATGTCAGGAATTGTTAAAAACTGAGTTTAAATGTATTTCGCTAAGGTGTATGTAAACTTCCGACTTCAACTGTATGTGTCACACCTTGATCCATCAGTGTGGGGGGGGGGGGGGGGTGTCTGTTCTGTTCCAGGCTGGTAGGGGTGTTTTCTGTCCTGGGTAGGTGGTGTACAGGCCTAGGGTTCGGGCTGACTGAAACATGACATGCAGCGAGAGGAGTGTACGGACCCCAGAGCTGTGCTGCTGGGGCTGGTGCAGGCTGGGCTCGGCTCAAACTATGGGGGGCTGGTGAACCGTCTGGGGCATCAGGGGGGGTTATATGTACGGGGGACCAGGAGGGGGCTTAGTTCTAAATTTCTAGGTCTGTTAAAATGAAGTAGAGTTTGTGCTTTAATGATGTAACTATTGGCTAATATTTTCCCCTCTCCCTCTCCTTATCTCTCTCTCTCTCTCTCTCTCTCTCTCTCTCTCTCTCTCTCTCTCTCTTCGCTCTTCGCTCTTCTCTCTTCTCTCTCTCTCTATCTCTCTCTTTCTATTTCTCTCTCTCTCTCTCTCTCTCTCTCTCTCTCTCTCTCTCTCTCTCTCTCTCTCTATCTCTCTCTCTCTCTCTCTCTCTCTCTCTCTCTCTCTCTCTCTTTCTATTTCTCTCTCTCTCTATCTCTCTCTCTCTCTCTCTCTCTCTCTCTCTCTCTCTCTCTCTCTCTCTCTCTCTCTCTCTCTCTCTCTCCCTCTCCTTCTCTCTCTCTTT
>JAKYLM010000171.1:15000-27500 GCA_023634145.1 Thymallus thymallus | reverse complement strand
TCACCATCCATCCATCTCCCCCCCACCTCCCTCCCTTCCTCTATCTAAGTGCCTCTCCTGTCTTCTTCATGTTTTATTGTAAAACTCCCCGGAGGTTTGGTCAGAGTTGGGGTTGCAAAATGACGGTAACTTTCCCCAAATTCCCTGGTTTTCCAGGAAATCTCAGTTGGAGGATTCCTGGAATCTGGATCGAATAAGCAGGAAATCCGTAAATCGTCCAACCAGGATTTCTGGAAAACCTAGACAGAGTGTTACAGAGCACAAGTCATCACAACTCTACCCAATACTTATTTAGGTCAATTGCAACAATATTTCAGTGTTCTTGGTGAATGCCACATAAAAGCATGGTTCTATACCCAACATAGCTGACTCCACATGGACACATGGTTCTATACCCAACATAGCTGACTCCACATGGACACATGGTTCTATACCCAACATAGCTGACTCCACATGGACACATGGTTCTATACCCAACATAGCTGACTCCACATGGACACATGGTTCTATACCCAACATAGCTGACTCCACAGGGACACATGGTTCTGTGCCCAACATAGATGACTCCAAAGGGACACATGGTTCTTTACCCAACATTACTAACTCCACAGGGACACATGGTTCTTTACCCAACATTACTGACTCCACATGGTTCTAACCCAACATTTCTGACTCCACATGGACACATGGTTCAACACTCAACATTACTGACTCCACATGGTTCTAACCCAACATTTCTGACTCCACATGGACACATGGTTCAACACTCAACATTACTGACTCCACATGGTTCTAAGCCAACATTTCTGACTTCACATGGACACATGGTTCAACACTCAACATTACTGACTCCACATGGTTCTATTCCCAACTGTTAGGTTTCCCAGCCTTGTTAAGCTGGAGGTATGTGCTGTGTTACATTCACCAGCCTTGTTCTGCTGGGTGTATGTGTTTGTTAATCTGTGTTCCATCAGGTGGTGTTCGGAGCAGCCTATCCTGTGCAGCAGTCCCAGCTCATCAGTGGCCACTCCCTCCCGTTATTGCTCCCACCTGATTCCACTTGTCATCAACCTATCACATCAATCCCCCAACTGTATTCCACTCGTCATCAACCTATCACATCACATATGCTACACACCGTGGTGGTGACCCGGTCCTTTAGTCTACATTTTAATGACATGGCTTAAACACCCTGGAAGGCCCTGCTAGTGGGAGCATGACATCATCGCCACCTCTTCTTTCACATCGGATCAGTCATCCACAAAGAGACAGAGATGAGAGGGAGTGATGTGACTGGTGGATAGGAGAACATCTGTTACAACAGCTCTTCACCAGAGGGAATGACAGAGAAGAAGAGAGGGAGAAATGAGAAAGTGGAAGAGAGAGAGGATAGGCTGGGGAATAGGGAGGGGCTGGGGGATAGGGAGGGGCTGGGGGATAGGGGATAGGGGTGGGATAAGTGATAGGGGTGGGATAGGGGATAGGGGATAGGGGATAGGGGATAGGGGATAGGGGATAGGGGATGGGGGATAGGGGATGGGGATAGGGCTTGGTCTGAAACTATAAAGCTACTCCCCATACTGTACCATACATGACATTACACAACCCATAGAGATACTCCCCATACTGTACCATACATTACACAACCCATAGAGATACTCCCCATACTGTACCATACATTACATTACTCGACCCATAGAGATACTCCATATACTGTACCATACATTACATTACACGACCCATAGAGATACTCCACATACTGTACCATACATTACATTACACCACCCATAGAGATACTCCCCATACTGTACCATACATTACATTACACGACCCATAGAGATACTCCCCATACTGTACCATACATTACATTACACGACCCATAGAGATACTTACCATACTGTACCATACATTACATTACACAACCCATAGAGATACTCCCCATACTGTACCATACATTACATTACACGACCCATAGAGATACTCCCCATACTGTACCATACATTACATTACACGACCCATAGAGATACTCCCCATACTGTACCATACATTACATTACACGACCCATAGAGATACTCCCCATACTGTACCATACATTACATTACACGACCCATAGAGATACTATCATTCATTGAATTATGTAACAGAATCCTACTGTATAGAATCCTTATGACTGTGGAACTCTGGGAACCACAGAAGATATATGCTAGTTTATACTGTAGGGAGAGTAATACATCTATTCACAAATGTAATGATTTGGAGTTTTCTACATTTGATGTACATTTAATGTATACATAATGTGGTTGAGTTCCTGTGTTGAGATGTGGAGAGAATGGAAGAGGGAAAACGCAATATGTATGTCTTGGTTTGCAGAGAGTGGAATGGAATGCATATCATTGAGAATTCTGCATGCTCATCAGTAACGACTAGGACCATGTCCATGTCAAAGGAACAGTCAAGGCCTTCCTGTACTGACATCCAGTCAACATCCAGTCAATAAGTCACAGTTCTGCAAAGATCACTCTCTGTCAGTCTCCTGACTTCTGTATCTAGATCTCGAAATCAGCTGTCAGCTGACTGCAGAGAACAAACTCAGTGAACTCTGAATCAAACGCTCTCACCTGCCAGACTTCAATGTTGACAGTATTGAAATACTGTATGTAGAAATGTATGTCATTTCATATTCTGAAGGTCAGGCGGTAGGTAATCTTGTTCACCAGCCTGGGGACAAGGTTTACAGTAGGCTGTAAGAGTGAGAGGATTCTCCTGTGTCCCACAATGTGTTATTAGAATGTGTTGTTAGAATGTGTTATTAGAATGTGTCACTATAATGTGTTATTAGAGTATGTTACTAAAATGTGTAACTAGAATGTGCTATTAGAATGAGTTATTAGAGTATGTTACTAAAATGTGTAACCAGAATGTGTTATTAGAGTATGTTACTAAAATGTGTAACTAGAATGTGTTATTAGAGTATGCTACTAAAATGTGTAACTAGAATGTGTTATTAGAGTATGTTACTAAAATGTGTAACTAGAATGTGTTATTAGAGTATGTTACTAAAATGTGTAACTAGAATGTGTTATTAGAGTATGTTACTAAAATGTGTAACTAGAATGTGTTATTAGAGTATGTTACTAAAATGTGTAACTAGAATGTGTTATTAGAGTATGTTACTAAAATGTGTAACTAGAATGTGTTATTAGAGTATGTTACTAAAATGTGTAACTAGAATGTGTTATTAGAATGAGTTACTAGAGTATGTTACTAAAATGTGTAACTAGAATGTGTTATTAGAGTATGTTACTAAAATGTGTAACTAGAATGTGTTATTAGAGTATGTTACTAAAATGTGTAACTAGAATGTGTTATTAGAGTATGTTACTAAAATGTGTAACTAGAATGTGTTATTAGAGTATGTTACTAAAATGTGTAACTAGAATGTGTTATTAGAGTATGTTACTAAAATGTGTAACTAGAATGTGTTATTAGAATGAGTTACTAGAGTATGTTACTAAAATGTGTAACTAGAATGTGTTATTAGAGTATGTTACTAAAATGTGTAACTAGAATGTGTTATTAGAGTATGTTACTAAAATGTGTAACTAGAATGTGTTATTAGAGTATGTTACTAAAATGTGTAACTAGAATGTGTTATTAGAATGAGTTACTAAAATGTGTAACTAGAATGTGTTATTAGAATGAGTTACTAGAGTATGTTACTAAAATGTGTAACTAGAATGTGTTATTAGAGTATGTTACTAAAATGTGTAACTAGAATGTGTTATTAGAATGAGTTACTAGAGTATGTTACTAAAATGTGTAACTAGAATGTGTTATTAGAGTATGTTACTAAAATGTGTAACTAGAATGTGTTATTAGAGTATGTTACTAAAATGTGTAACTAGAATGTGTTATTAGAGTATGTTACTAAAATGTGTAACTAGAATGTGTTATTAGAATGAGTTACTAAAATGTGTAACTAGAATGTGTTATTAGAATGAGTTACTAGAGTATGTTACTAAAATGTGTAACTAGAATGTGTTATTAGAGTATGTTACTAAAATGTGTAACTAGAATGTGTTATTAGAGTATGTTACTAAAATGTGTAACTAGAATGTGTTATTAGAATGAGTTACTAAAATGTGTAACTAGAATGTGTTATTAGAATGAGTTACTAAAATGTGTAACTAGAATGTGTTATTAGAGTATGTTACTAAAATGTGTAACTAGAATGTGTTATTAGAATGAGTTACTATAATGGGTTGCACTTCTCTCATCCCAGCCCTGATAAATCCCAGCCCTGATAAATCCCAGCCCTGATAAATCCCAGCCCTGATAAATCCCAGCCCTGATAAATCCCAGCCCTGATAAATCCCAGCCCTGATAAATCCCAGCCCTGATAAATCCCAGCCCTGATAAATCCCAGCCCTGATAAATCCCAGCCCTGATAAATCCCAGCCCTGATAAATCCCAGCCCTGATAAATCCCAGCCCTGATAAATCCCAGCCCTGATAAATCCCAGCCCTGATAAATCCCAGCCCTGATAAATCCCAGCCCGCTCAAGATAAAAAAAATGTCCATGTGCCGAGGACGTCGGGAGATGCTTTCAAACCCTGCCACTTTCAAACCCTGCCACTTTCAAACCCTGCCTCTTTCAAACCCTGCCTCTTTCAAACCCTGCCTCTTTCAAACCCTGCCTCTTTCAAACCCTGCCACTTTCAAACCCTGCCACTTTCAAACCCTGTCACTTTCAAACCCTGCCACTTTCAAACCCTGCCTCTTTCAAACCCTGCCTCTTTCAAACCCTGCCTCTTTCAAACCCTGCCACTTTCAAACCCTGCCTCTTTCAAACCCTGCCACTTTCAAACCCTGCCACTTTCAAACCCTGCCACTTTCAAACCCTGCCTCTTTCAAACCCTGCCACTTTCAAACCCTGCCTCTTTCAAACCCTGCCACTTTCAAACCCTGCCTCTTTCAAACCCTGCCACTTTCAAACCCTGCCTCTTTCAAACCCTGCCTCTTTCAAACCCTGCCACTTTCAAACCCTGCCACTTTCAAACCCTGCCACTTTCAAACCCTGCCACTTTCAAACCCTGCCACTTTCAAACCCTGCCACTTTCAAACCCTGCCACTTTCAAACCCTGCCACTTTCAAACCCTGCCACTTTCAAACCCTGCCACTTTCAAACCCTGCCACTTTCAAACCCTGCCACTTTCAAACCCTGCCACTTTCAAACCCTGCCACTTTCAAACCCTGCCACTTTCAAACCCTGCCACTTTCAAACCCTGCCACTTTCAAACCCTGCCACTTTCAAACCCTGCCACTTTCAAACCCTGCCACTTTCAAACCCTGCCACTTTCAAACCCTGCCTCTTTCAAACCCTGCCACTTTCAAACCCTGCCACTTTCAAACCCTGCCACTTTCAAACCCTGCCTCTTTCAAACCCTGCCACTTTCAAACCCTGCCACTTTCAAACCCTGCCACTTTCAAACCCTGCCTCTTTCAAACCCTGCCACTTTCAAACCCTGCCACTTTCAAACCCTGCCACTTTCAAACCCTGCCTCTTTCAAACCCTGCCACTTTCAAACCCTGCCACTTTCAAACCCTGCCACTTTCAAACCCTGCCACTTTCAAACCCTGCCACTTTCAAACCCTGCCACTTTCAAACCCTGCCACTTTCAAACCCTGCCACTTTCAAACCCTGCCACTTTCAAACCCTGCCACTTTCAAACCCTGCCACTTTCAAACCCTGCCACTTTCAAACCCTGCCTCTTTCAAACCCTGCCACTTTCAAACCCTGCCACTTTCAAACCCTGCCACTTTCAAACCCTGCCTCTTTCAAACCCTGCCTCTTTCAAACCCTGCCACTTTCAAACCCTGCCACTTTCAAACCCTGCCACTTTCAAACCCTGCCACTTTCAAACCCTGCCACTTTCAAACCCTGCCTCTTTCAAACCCTGCCACTTTCAAACCCTGCCACTTTCAAACCCTGCCACTTTCAAACCCTGCCACTTTCAAACCCTGCCACTTTCAAACCCTGCCACTTTCAAACCCTGCCACTTTCAAACCCTGCCACTTTCAAACCCTGCCTCTTTCAAACCCTGCCACTTTCAAACCCTGCCACTTTCAAACCCTGCCTCTTTCAAACCCTGCCACTTTCAAACCCTGCCTCTTTCAAACCCTGCCACTTTCAAACCCTGCCTCTTTCAAACCCTGCCACTTTCAAACCCTGCCTCTTTCAAACCCTGCCACTTTCAAACCCTGCCTCTTTCAAACCCTGCCTCTTTCAAACCCTGCCTCTTTCAAACCCTGCCACTTTCAAACCCTGCCACTTTCAAACCCTGCCACTTTCAAACCCTGCCACTTTCAAACCCTGCCACTTTCAAACCCTGCCACTTTCAAACCCTGCCTCTTTCAAACCCTGCCACTTTCAAACCCTGCCTCTTTCAAACCCTGCCTCTTTCAAACCCTGCCACTTTCAAACCCTGCCACTTTCAAACCCTGCCACTTTCAAACCCTGCCACTTTCAAACCCTGCCTCTTTCAAACCCTGCCACTTTCAAACCCTGCCACTTTCAAACCCTGCCACTTTCAAACCCTGCCTCTTTCAAACCCTGCCTCTTTCAAACCCTGCCACTTTCAAACCCTGCCACTTTCAAACCCTGCCACTTTCAAACCCTGCCACTTTCAAACCCTGCCACTTTCAAACCCTGCCTCTTTCAAACCCTGCCACTTTCAAACCCTGCCACTTTCAAACCCTGCCTCTTTCAAACCCTGCCACTTTCAAACCCTGCCACTTTCAAACCCTGCCACTTTCAAACCCTGCCACTTTCAAACCCTGCCTCTTTCAAACCCTGCCTCTTTCAAACCCTGCCACTTTCAAACCCTGCCACTTTCAAACCCTGCCTCTTTCAAACCCTGCCACTTTCAAACCCTGCCACTTTCAAACCCTGCCACTTTCAAACCCTGCCTCTTTCAAACCCTGCCACTTTCAAACCCTGCCACTTTCAAACCCTGCCACTTTCAAACCCTGCCTCTTTCAAACCCTGCCACTTTCAAACCCTGCCACTTTCAAACCCTGCCTCTTTCAAACCCTGCCACTTTCAAACCCTGCCACTTTCAAACCCTGCCACTTTCAAACCCTGCCACTTTCAAACCCTGCCACTTTCAAACCCTGCCTCTTTCAAACCCTGCCACTTTCAAACCCTGCCACTTTCAAACCCTGCCACTTTCAAACCCTGCCACTTTCAAACCCTGCCTCTTTCAAACCCTGCCACTTTCAAACCCTGCCACTTTCAAACCCTGCCACTTTCAAACCCTGCCACTAGTGGCAACGTTGAGCGCAATTACCATCAAGTAGACTTGGCTATTACTAGGGCATTGTGGACGGGGATAAAACAAATTCTCTACTCCTCCTCTCCTCCCCGATAACCCTCCTCTTCCTCCTCTCCTCTCCTCCTCTATTTATCTCCTCCTCCTCTTCTCCTCTTCTCTCCTTCTCTCCTCCTCCTCTACTCCTCCCCCTCCTCTCCTCTCCCTCCTCTCTCCTCACCTCTCCTCATCCCCTCCCCTCCCCTCTCCTCTCCTCTCCCTCTGCTACACTCTCCTCTACTCCCCTTCCTCTCCTCCTCCGACACTCCTCCTCTCCTCCCCCTCCGCTCCCCCTACTCTCCTCCTCTTATCCTCGTCTCCTCCTCTCCTCCTCTCCTCTCCTCTCCTCTCCTCTCCTCTCCTCTCCTCTCCTCTCCTCTCCTCTCCTCTCCTCTCCTCTCCTCTCCTCTCCTCCACTATCCTCTCCTCTCCTCTCCTCCACTATCCTCTCCTCTAAACTCCTCTCTTCTCCTCCTCTCCAGCAGGTCTGATCGAACTAACTACATTCTTTTAAGTTAATTTCTCTCCATATCTCTTTTTTCCCCAGCTCTCTAATGTCCCAGATTAAACACCTCCCAGACGTTTCTGCTCTAGTATTACCAATGGACGGAGACACAGTGGGCACAATTAAGATATATTGCAGGGAGAGGGGGAAGGAGGTATGGGGGGATGGAGGTAGGGAAGGATGGAGAGAGGGAGGAAGGGAGGGAGGGATGGATGGAAGGAAGGGGGTCACATACTTGGCAGAGGAACATAAAATATGGTAATAAAGACATGATGGGGCCTCCTTTCAATCTCTATTCCTCTCTGTCTCTCCCTCCTTCTCTTTTTAGTCTCTCTCTCTCTCTCTCTCTCTCTCGTCTCCCTCTCTCTTTCTTCCAGCACTATCACTGCAAGTGCTTGTTGTCTTTCATGAGAAGCTCACAGCTGGAAGTCATTAGAAACATGAAAACACTGATGGAGAGAGGGAGAGGGATCGAGTGAGAGAGAGAAAGAGAGAGAGGGAGAGGGGGAAAGGGAGATAGTGAAAGAGGGAGAGGGAGAGAGAGCGAGAGAAGGAGAATGGGAGGGAGGGAAAGACTGACTGACTTCATCTATTCCATCATCCAGCCTTTAATTATCTCTCTAATCATCCCTTTAACTATCCCTTCTATTATACAGCATCACATCTCTATCATACAGCATCACATCTCTATCATACAGCATAACATATATATTATACAGCATCACATCTCTATCATACAGCATCACATCTCTATCATACAGCATCACATCTCTATCATACAGCGTCACATCTCTATCATACAGCATCACATCTCTATCGTACAGTGTCACATCTCTATCATACAGCATCACATCTCTATCATACAGCATCACATTCTTCTCACTGTTCATTGGTTGATATCATGCTATGTTAATCCCTGGAGGTGAACACACACACACACACACACGCACACACACACACACACACACACACACACACACACACACACACGTGGACAGGGCAGTGGAAGGGAGCGTCTGTCATTAAACTAACATATCTGAACCTCAGCCTGAGACTCTCTGACAGCTCAGAGATAAACTCACTCCCTATACTAACTCAGACCACATGTCAGTGTGTCCTACATTACTGTGTCCTACATTACTGTGTCCTTTACTACTGTGTCCTATATTACTGTGTCCTATATTACTGTGTCCAATATTACTGTGTCCTTTACTACTGTGTCCTATATTACTGTGTCCTTTACTACTGTGTCCTATATTACTGTGTCCTATATTACTGTGTCCTATATTACTGTGTCCTATATTACTGTGTCCTATATTACTGTGTCCTTTACTACTGTGTCCTATGTTACTGTGTCCTATATTACTGTGACACAGTAATATAGGACACAGTAATATAGGGGTGTTATGAGAGAGTGAGAATATCTTCTTAGTAATTATGGCCCAATGATGGACAAGAAACCTTAGTTTAAAACCTTTCAACATATGAGTTACCACTACTGACTGAACTCTGGTCTCTACTGAGTTGGTAAATCAGCTTTTAGTTTCCTTTGGTCTGTACATATCACTGTAAAGGGGCTTGGGGGTCTGTACATATCACTGTAAAGGGGCTTGGGGGTCTGTACATATCACTGTAAAGGGGCTTGGGGGCCTGTACATATCACTGTAAAGGGGCTTGGGGGCCTGTACATATCACTGTAAAGGGGCTTGGGGGTCTGTACATATCACTGTAAAGGGGCTTGGGGGCCTGTACATATCACTGTAAAGGGGCTTGGGGGCCTGTACATATCACTGTAAAGGGGCTTGGGGGCCTGTACATATCACTGTAAAGGGGCTTGGGGGCCTGTGCATATGACTGTAAAGGGGCTTGGGGGCCTGTACATATCACTGTAAAGGGGCTTGGGGGCCTGTACATATCACTGTAAAGGGGCTTGGCGGCCTGTACATATCACTGTAAAGGGGCTTGGGGGCCTGTACATATCACTGTAAAGGGGCTTGGGGGCCTGTACATATCACTCTCTCAAGTCAGTAGAGTACTACTATGTAGATACAGCTCTATATCTGGACCCCTAAAAGAATCATGGCAGACTGCACACCGTTCTATATCTGGACCCCTAAAATAATGGGTGTTTCATTGTAATAATATGATGTACCATTTAGCAGACGTTTTTATTCAAAGTCATGCATGTATACATTTTACATATGATGGCCCCAGCGAGAATCTTACCCACAACTCTTAGCGTTGCAAGCGCTATGCAATTCCAACAGAGCTGTGCAGCACTGTCTTTGTATCTGGGATAGTGTGTGGTATAGGACTGCCTGCATTTTGCCCTGCTAGGGTAACAATGCTGTGACTATTGATCAACCAATCTGGTGGTTTGAGGAATATAGAGGAGAGCAAGAGAGATCAATGTGTTTGATTAGATCTATCTATCACCAGGACAGCTGGTGGGGCAGACCTGTTACACTGATTATAGGCAATGATCAACATCACCGTCTCCACCTCCTCCCCCTCCCTATCCCCCTCCCTCCCTATCACCCTCTCCACATCCTCCCCCTCCCTATCACCGTCTCCACCTCCTCCCCCTCCCTATCCCCCTCCCTCCCTATCACCCTCTCCACATCCTCTCCCTCCCTATCACCCTCTCCACCTCCTCCCCCTATCTCCCTCCCTCCCTATCACCCTCTCCACCTCCTCCCCCTCCACCTCCTCCCCCTCCCTATCCCCCTCTCCACATCCTCCCCCTCCCTATCACCCTCTCCACCTCCTCCCCCTCCCTATCCCCCTCCCTCCCTATCTCCATCTCCACATCCTTCCCTCCCTCCCACTCCCTCCCTCTGCACCTCCTTCTCTCCCTCCCTCTCTCTCCCTCTCCCTCTCTCTCCCTCTCCCTCCCTCCTCCTCTCTCCCTATCAATCAAAACAAGGGTTGTTTTTAAAGGTGAACGGGTGAAAAGGGTTGTTTTTAAAGGTGAACGGGTGAAAAGGGTTGTTTTTAAAGGTGAACGGGTGAAAATGGTGTTTTTAAAGGTGAACGGGTGAAAATGGTGTTTTTAAAGGTCTTTGGCATTCAACCAATATGTGTCTTCTGCATTTAAGGGACAGAAGAGGAGGTGGTTCTGTGAGGTAAGACGTGTAGCCTTTCACAACCCCTATAAATACAGAACAACCAAAAACAAACACTCTCTGGATCCAGTGGTAAGCAAAGACCCCTGACTCAAACACACACCCAACCAAATCACCCACCAACCTCAAACACAGCCAAACACACACCCTCCCTTTGAGACAAGAAAACCCCTCATGCTTGTGTGTGTGTGAGTGTGTGAGTGTGTGAGTGTGTGAGTGAGTGTGTGTGTGTGAGTGTGTGTATATAAGAGTGTTTTTCTAAGAGATGGGTCTGGGTTTCCTGGGTAAAAGGCTGTGTGTTTCTCCTTGTGTAAACATTGATGTTTTAGCGTCATTTAATTAATGCGTCTCTTAGAGAACACACAGCATGGTGGGAGGCAGGGGGTTTAAACACACCATCAGTCAGTAAATACTGCCTTCTAGGATTAAGCTCTCAAAGGGACACAGAGCATATTACTCTCAGCCATGGCATAGAGCATCTTCACTAGACTATGAACACTGCTGCATTAGGCTCTCAAAGGGACACAGAGCATATTACTCTGACTTTAAGGTTTAAGCTACTCATTGGAACCCGAAGTTAATTCATAACATAGTAAGTTAGACTATTTGCCTTTCAAAGTAAATACATATCTGAGAAAAGATGGACAGATTGTAGAAACATTTACATTTTAAGTGACCAAGCGGTAGATTCTTCTGTATGTCGACCCTGTCACCTTCTCCTCCTCTGTGTCAGAGTAGCTCCAACACTACACTACCATGGGACGGCTTAACTACTGCTGTGTGTGTCTAATGAAATCAACGGAACCCCAAGAGGTCAAAGGTGAAACAATTGTCCAGCTGCCCCCTCCCTATCTCCCCCTGACCTCTAACCCCTGACCCCAGCCCCATGAGGCTGGTTAGCAGACCTGACCTTAGCCCTGGGAGGGTGTGTTACCCCTCGGGAGAAGGTAAGGGGGGAGGGGGTTACATGCCCTTGTGAGAAGGCTATGTCCCTAAAGAGGGACCCTAATGTGACATTGAGGGAGGGAGGTGTTACACACACAGATGGAATACACAGATGGAACACACAGATGGAACACACAGACGGAACACACACAAAGACTATGGGCTAACCCTGGCACTAGTCCCACATAAGAGACCACTCATATTCAACTCAACTAAAGGGAGAGTGTAGCCTTCTCTCTGACAACAGACTGAGCATGCTTTTGTGGCACGCACGTCTGCAGGCCAGAAGGTTGAGGGGTGGCCGACCACCATGGACAAGCTTACTCTCCCTGCCTGTTTCATTACACTGGTAGAACAGACAAGCTCCCTCTCCCTCCCCTCCCTCCCTCCCTCCCTCCCTCCCTCCCTCCCTCCCTCCCTCCCTCCCTCCCTCCATAGTAGGTCAGGAAGAGTGTTGTCTCCATGTGAAGAGTGATGTAGTAAAATATGAGGATAACGGTCTAGCCCCCTGTGGTTGGCTCTGGTATTGGGTTACAGGGACCCTGCATACTATCA
>JAKYLM010000171.1:0-10000 GCA_023634145.1 Thymallus thymallus | reverse complement strand
ATGTTCTGTCTCCTAGAGATGAACGTACTTTGGTGCGAAAAGTGCAAATCAATCCAAGAACAACAGCAAAGGACCTTGTGAATATGCTGGAGGAAACAGGTACACAAGTATCTATATCCACAGTAAAACGAGTCATATATCGACATAACCTGATAGGCCGCTCAGCAAGGAAGAAGCCACTGCTCCAAAACCACCATAAAAAAGCCAGACTACGGTTTGAAACTGCACGTGGGGACAAAGATCGTACTTTTTGGAGAAATATCCTCTGGTCTGATTAAACAAAAACATAACTGTTTGGCCATAATGACCATCGTAAGGTTTGGAGGAAAAGGGGGAGGCTTGCATGCCGAAGAACGAGGGTGGCAGCGTCATGTTGTGGGGGTGCTTTGCTGCAGGAGGGACTGGTGCACTTCACAAAATAGATGGCATCATGAGGAAGGAAAATTATGTGGATATATTGAAGCAACATCTCAAGACATCAGTCAGGAAGTTAAAGCTTGGTCGCAAATGGGTCTTCCAAATGGACAATGACCCCAAGCATGCTTCCAAAGTTGTGGCAAAATGGCTTAAGGACAACAAAGTCAAGGTATTGGAGTGGCCATCACAAAGCCCTGACCTCAATCCTATAGAAAATTTGTGGGCAGAACTGAAAAAGTGTGTGCGAGCAAGGAGGCCTACAAACCTGACTCAGTTACACCAGTTCTGTCAGGAGGAATGGGCCACAATTCACCCAACTTATTGTGGGAAGCTTGTGGAAGGCTACCCGAAACGTTTGACCCACGTTAAACAATTTAACGGCAATGCTACCAAATACTAATTGAGTGTATGTAAACTTCTGACCCACTGGGAATGAGATTAAAGAAATAAAAGCTGAAATAAATCATTCTCTCTACTATTATTCTGACATTTCACATTCTTAAAATAAAGTGGTGATCCTAACTGACCTAAGATATTTTTACTAGGATTAAATGTCAGGAATTGTGAAAAACTGAGTTTAAATGTATATGGCTAAGGTGTATGTAAACTTCCAACTTCAACTGTATATTTACACACACCTAGTCAAAAGTTTGGAATATTTCTCATTCAAGGGATTTTCTTTATTTGCACTATTTTTACATTGTAGAATAAAAGACATCAAAACTATAACATAACACATATGGAATCATGTAGTAACCAAATAAGTGTTAAACAAATCAAAATATATTTTATATCCACAATCAACCGACCTCAACCCAAATGAGATGGTTTGGGATGAATTGGACTGCAGAGTGAAGGAAAAGCAGCCAACAAGTGCTCAGCATATGTGGGAACTCCTTCAAGACTGTTGGAAAAGCATTCCAGGTGTGAGGGCTTGGTTGTGGTAAGGCCTCTTACTCCCACCTAGGGGAGGAGAGAGGCACACAACCAAGTCCTCACACACTTATCAGGGAGATTATCATCCCCAATCAGAGACAGCTGTCTAGCGTTGTCTCTGATTGGGGATGGTATTTAAGATCTGCCCAGATCCACCTGTGTGTGGATCATTGTTCCTGCTTGTCTGCTTCGTGTTTCAGAGAGCAAGTGAGTCACAGTGTTTTTCGTTGGTAATGGTGTTTTGTTTGTTAGTCATCTCCGTCTGTTTATTTAATGCTTCGAGAGTACATCTCATTAAATAAAAGAGGAATGACGCTCCATCAGCGCTCCGTGTATCGTCCCATTAATGTGACACCAGGTGAAGCTGGTTGAGAGAATGCCAAGAGTGTACAAAGGTGTCATCAAGGCAAAGGGTGGCTACTTTGAAAATATATTTACTGGATGATTCCATATGTGTTATTTCATAGATTTGATGTCTTCACTATTATTCTACAATGTAGAAAATAGTAAAAATAAAGAAAAATCCTTGAAGGAGTAGGTGTGTCCAAACTTTTGACTGGTACTGTATTTCCCATGCCAATAAAGCCCCTTCAATTTAAATTGAGTGTGGGGGAAACCCCACTTTAAACTCTTTACAACAGTAAAGCTGAGAGAGAGATTAGTCCTAAATCACGGGACTAGAACACACCACACCAGAACCAGACCGGAACCAGACCAGAACCACACCTGACCAGAATCACAACAGAACCAGACCAGAACCACATCAGACCAGAACCACACCTGAACCAGATCAGAACCAGGCCAGACCAGAACAGAACCAGGCCAGTGAAATACACCATGACATCACAGAGAACAGACTTAAAACCCATAGTTAAGCCTGAATTTATATGACTGAGGTGGTCTCACATGATGCTATGGCAGATCAGACTGGGGGTGGAAGGTTGGGGGGAGGGATAGATCAGACTGGGGGTGGAAGGTTGGGGGGAGGGATAGGTTTAGATTATTAGTCTGATCAAAGCCCCTGTTGAGTGGATTAAGGGATGAGGAAGGAAGGAGAGTAAAAGGAGAGAGGGATTTTTGAGTAAGTGGGGGCTTTAGTCTAAAAGCAATTTTTAGGTGTAATCACACACACACACAAATGTACACACACGCGTACATACACAAATGCAATAATGCATGTACAGTGCTTTCGGGAAGAATTCAGACCCCTTGGCTTTTTCCACATTTTGTTACGTTACTGCCTTATTAAAAAAAATATTAAATAGTTTTTTCCCCTAATCAATCTACACACAATAACCCCATAATGACAAAGCAAAAACAACTCCTGCGTTGTCTTGGCTGTGTGCTTAGGGGTGGTGTCTTGTTGGAAGGTGAACCTTCGCCCCAGTCTGAGGTCCTGAGCGCTCTGGAGCAGGTTTTCATCAAGGATCTCTCATCTTTCCCTCGATCCTGACTAGTCTCCCAGTCACTGCCTCTTAAAAAACATCCCCATAGCATGATGCTGCCACCAACATGCTTCACCATAGGGATTTCCTCCAGACGTGACGCTTGGCATTCAGGCCAAAGAGTTCAATCTTGGATTCAACAGACCAGAGAATCTTGTTTCTCATGGTCTGAGAGTCCTTTAGGTGCCTTCTGGCAAACTCCAAGCGGGCTGTCATGGGCCTTTTACTGATGAGTGGCTTCCGTCTGGCCACTCTACCATAAAGGCCTGAATGGTGGAGTGCTGCAGAGATGGTTGTCATTCTGGAAGGTTCTCCCATCTCCATAGAGGAACTGTGGAGATCTGTCAGAGTGATCATTGGGTTCTTGGTCACCTTACGGCCAGCTCCAGGAAGAGTCTTGGTGGTTCCAAACTTCTTCCATTTAAGAGCTTCAATACTGCAGAAATGTTGAGGTCCTTGCTGCAGGGGTGGGTGGGATGCGGGGGCCAAAGGGGCATAGGTCTGATCTAGTGAGGCCTATATAGGGTGGAGCCAGGGTTTGTTTGGGGGGGTCTCAGGTGATTGGGGTGTGGCTGGTGATGCTGTGGTCTGGGCGTAGGTCCCCTTGGCGTGGGTTCTCTGAGAGTTGACCCCTACCCCTCCTCACTACAACAATACACTGCTTTAATCACTTTTCTCCTCTCTCTCTCTCTCTCTCTCTCTCTCTCTCTCTCTCTCTCTCTCTCTCTCTCTCTCTCTCTCTCTCTCTCTCTCTCTCTCTCTCTCTCCTCCTAACCTCTGTGATGTTTGAAACAGCCCCCCCCCCTCCTCCTCCTCTGCTCTTCCCTCTAACGTCTTTCCCCGACCTCTAAACAACATGAACACAATAACTCTTCCATTTCTATACTCCTTTACGGATCTCTGTCAGGGCAGGGATTCCTCCTCAGACAGGGTTATTCTTGATTAGCCAGCAAACATCAGCAGGGTCATATTCACCCCAGCTCAGCGCATAGCTACTGGAGAGATGGAGATAAAAAATGACATAGAAATTAGCGAAGAGAGAGAGGGGAGAAAGAGAGGAAATGGAGAAAGATTTAAAAGTGGATAGTGCAAAAAAGAGAGGAGAGGGAGAGACAAGGTGAGACCAAACAGGAGAGGGAGAGACAAGGTGAGACCAAACAGGAGAGGGAGAGACAAGGTGAGACCAAACAGGAGAGGGAGAGACAAGGTGAGACCAAACAGGAGAGGGAGAGACAAGGTGAGACCAAACAGGAGAGGGAGAGACAAGGTGAGACCAAACAGGAGAGGGAGAGACAAGGTGAGACCAAACAGGAGAGGAAGAGACAAGGTGAGACCAAACAGGAGAGGAAGAGACAAGGTGAGACCAAACAGGAGAGGGAGAGAAGGAACTAGTGGAGAGATGGAGAGATGGAGAAACTGTGAAGAAAGAAAGAGTGTTGTAAGAGAGAGGTCTTTTCTAAAAGCTGGTATTGGTTTTCTCCTTCATTACCAGACAGACTGCTGACTCTGCACACTACAGGTCCCATGAGGCTTCACTTCTCCTACATTACCAGACAGACTGCTGACTCTGCACACTACAGGTCCCATGAGGCTTCACTTCTCCTACATTACCTGACAGACTGCTGCCTCTGCACACTACAGGTCCTTGTGGGGACCAAACAATTGATTCATATTCTAAATCCTATTTTCCCTAAACCCTAACCCTAACCCTAACCTTACCTTTAACCCTGATTGTAACCCTAAACCTTAACCATAGGCCTAAAAAAGCAATTTTCTTTGTGGGGAAAAAGGTCCCCACATGTCTAATTTTACTTGTTTGTAAAATATTAATAAAACCAAAAAACACACTTATTGTTTTATCATAAAAGGCATAAATAGGATCTTCAATGCACTCTTTAATCTTCTATGTAAAGAAATTAGATTATCCACTTGTAAGCAGAGACATCAACTAATCAGATAACACTCTTCTGTCATGATCTCAGCTTCTCTACGGCTCTTTCTCTCTCTCTTGTTTCAATTCAATCCAATTCAATGTGCTTTATTGGCATGACGTAACAATGTAGATATTGACAATTTTAACATTAAGTCAAATAATAATAATCAATTGCCACCACACTGCACACTGCCCTATCCCATCTGGACAAGAGGAATACCTATGTAAGAATGCTGTTCATTGACTGTAGATCGGCCTTCAACAACAAAGTCTTGGAGTACACATCACTGACAAACTGAAATGGTCCACCCACACAGAAAGTGTGGTGAAGAAGGCTCAAGAAATTTGGCTTAGAAGGAGGCTAAATTAATTTGGCTTAGCAACTAAAACCCTCACAAACTTTTACAGATGTACAATTGAGAGCATCCTGTCGGGCTGTATCACCACCTGGTACAGCAACTGCACCACCATCAACCACAAGGCTCTCCAGAGAGTGGTGCGGTCTGCCCAACGCATTACCGGGGGTAAACTTCCCGCCCTCCTGACTGACTGACACAGAGAGAGAGAGAGAGAGAGAGAGAGAGAGAGGGAGAGAGAGAGAGGGAGATAGACTACAGTATAGCTACAGTATAGACTACAGTATAGACTACAGTATAGACTACAGTATAGCTACAGTATAGACTACAGTATATACTACAGTATAGCTACAGTATAGACTACAGTATAGCTACAGTATAGACTACAGTATAGACTACAGTATAGACTATAGTATAGCTACAGTATAGACTACAGTATAGACTACAGTATAGCTACAGTATAGACTACAGTATAGCTACAGTATAGCTACAGTATAGACTACAGTATATACTACAGTATAGCTACAGTATAGACTACAGTATAGCTACAGTATAGACTACAGTATAGACTACAGTATAGACTATAGTATAGACTACAGTATAGACTACAGTATAGACTACAGTATAGCTACAGTATAGACTACAGTATAGCTACAGTATAGACTACAGTATAGACTACAGTATAGACTACAGTATAGACTACAGACACTGTTCTCATTACTATACACCTAAATAGCTAAATACAGTTCTATTAAAAAATAGTAAAATATACAATTTCCACTTGCCACTGCAGAAATATGTATAAAATATTTATGTATTTCTATTGGTTGGTTCAAGTCAGGTGTCAGTAAGGTGTTATGTTATTGGCTACGCTTGCAGATGGGGGAGATGGAGAACATAAATTCTTCCTAGTCTGATATTGACACACAAGAGGTAGGTCAGGTTCTGAAATACTGTATCTTATTTTATATTCACAAAGTGTACCAGTTCACTATGTCCTGATGTGTATATAGTAGGGATGGGCATGAGTACTCCAATACTCGATCGGACGTCAAAGCTTGATCTTTAAGCAGTGATCACATTTTTTATGATGGAATGTGCATTATGGCCGCCTGAACGGGAAGTGAAATGTTGAAGACAACGTTAATGTGCTTTGACTCTAGTGTTCTATTTGTATATGTGTTCTATTTGTACATGTATTCTAGGGTTCTATTTGTATATGTGTTCTATTTGTATATGTGTTCTATTTGTACATATATTCTAGGGTTCTATTTGTATATGTGTTCTATTTGTACGTGTTCTAGTGTTCTATTTGTACATGTGTTCTATTTGTACGTGTTCTAGTGTTCTATTAGTACATGTGTTCTATTTGTACGTGTTCTAGTGTTCTATTTGTATGTGTTAAAGTGTTATATTTGTACATGTATTCTAGTGTTCTATTTGTACATGTGTTAAAGTGTTATATTTGTGTGTGTTCTAGTGTTCTATTTGCACATGTGTTCTAGTGTTCTATTTGTGCATGTGTTCTAGTGTTCTATTTGTACATGTGTTAAAGTGTTCTATTTGTGTGTGTTCTAGTGTTCTATTTGCACATGTGTTCTAGTGTTCTATTTGTGCATGTGTTCTATTTGCACATGTGTTCTAGTGTTCTATTTGCACATGTGTTCTAGTGTTCTATTTGTACATGTGTTCTAGTGTTCTATTTGTACATGTGTTCTAGTGTTCTATTTGCACATGTGTTCTAGTGTTCTATTTGCACATGTGTTCTAGTGTTCTATTTGCACATGTGTATTTGCGGGCTACAACAAAAAAGAAACCAAGCCAAGCATCACACAGTTCTTCTCCCTAAATTCCCGTTCCCCTCTGTGTCTCATTCCCTCAACTGTTCCAACCGCTCCCTACACACACGCATACTGAGTTCCCACACACGCTCCTGTTAGGCCTACAGAAATAAATGACTATAAAAACATATCTAACTGGTGGGATTCACAAGCTACCAAATGACGACAGTTTTCACACAAATTCAAAATGGACTGGTTGATGGAAGTAGGAAAATATGTGTTCCTACCAAATATGTGTTCCGTTTATTTTCTGCTTAGGCTGCTTTGCGAACTGCTAGTGCCATTTAGAATTGGTTAGCCAAGGCTACAACCCCCCTAAACACAGACAGGTTCCACACTGAAAATAGTATAAACTAAATCATTAGTTTTATAAAGACAAATAGCATATTTTCATCAGAATCATTAAGCATCGGCCTACTGACCAAACATATCTCATGGCCGTAATTTATCAGCATGCAGTGTTCAATGTGGAATTGTTAATCCATTTAGAAAACGCCAAAGAACAGACAGAATTTATTCAATTGAATTTCTAAGACACTGCATCTCAGTGCTAGAGGTGTCACTACAGACAACCTGGTTTGAATCCACACTGTATCACAACTGGCCGTGATTGGGAGTCCCATAGGGCAGCGCACAATTGGCCCAGCGTTGTCCGAGTTTGGCCGGTGTAGGCCGTCATTGTAAATAAGAATGTGACTTGCCTAGTTAAATAAAAATGTAAATACAAAATTAGCCCTGTTTCAAATTATCCCTCTTTGAGAATAACTGTTCCAGACTCGAGATGCTCATAACTTTATATTCATTCAAAAAAAATATTATACTCCATCATGTTTTTACTATAAAATACTGAAAGAGAGAGAAAGAGAGAGAGACAGAGACAGAGAGAGAGAGAGAGAGAGAGAGAGAGAGAGAGAGAGCGAGAGAGAGAGAGAGAGAGAGAGAGAGAGAGAGACCCCTTCCTGAGCGGTATGACAGCTGCGTGGTCCCATGGTGTTTGTACTTGCGTACTAGTGTTTGTACAGATGAACGTGGTACCCAAGGATGAACCAGACTTGTGGAGGTCTACAATTTTTTTCTGAGGTCTTGCCTGATTTCCCCATGATGTCAAGCAGAGAGGCACTGAGTTTGAAGGTAGGCCATGAAATTCATCCACAGGTACACCTCCAATTGACTCAAATTATGTCAATTAGCCTACCAGAAGCTTCTAAAGCCATGACATAATTTTCTGGAATTTTCCAAGCTGTTTAAAGGCACGGTCAACTTAGTGTATGTAAACTTCTGACCCACTGAAATTGTGATATAGTGAATTATAAGTGAAATAATCTTTCTGTAAACAATTGTTGGAAGAATTACTTGTGTCGTGCACAAAGTAGATGTCCTATCCGACTTGCCGAAACTATAGTTTGTTAACATGAAATCTGTGGAGTGGTTGAAAAATGAGTTTTAATGACTTCAACCAAAGTGTATGTAAACTTCCGACTTCAACTGTATGTACTGTAAATGTGTGTGTGGTTCCTGTTAGGGTTCCTGGGATGTGCTTTTGTATGTTATGGCTGTAAGAGTGAGTTAGCTAGCATGCTCTATTTGTAATGGTCACATTAGCTCCCTGCTAATTCACAGTTATTTCCATGCTAACAGACAAATCACAAATCTACAGCCATCAACATACTGCTGTCCTGCACTTACAATGAGCTTCAGAATAAACACCAATCAACTGGGATCGCTGGCTGGACATTCCTTTCTTTCAAAACACAACGCAGGAGAGTTATGAAGTACGATCACATCTGTTACACATGCTCACATTTGAACCGTGTGCCAATAAAACATATCCGTTCCATTATTTAGCACACACCTCTAATTATGTTCCATTGCTGCATTTATCTGACTTCATCCAAATGTATCACATGGATTATTTTACAGCACAAATGCTTGGTGATAATGAACAAATAAAAGCAGAATATCGAGCCAGGAGAAAGTTGCTGTTGTAATACTATGGAGGGTCTGAAACCATGTGTTCAGCTGGAGGGTTACACACACACACACACACACACACACACACATGAAACCATGTGGTTATGGAACACTTGGTGGTTTTGATGGAGTTATATCCTGCCTGGTTGGCCCTCTCCGAGGGTATCGTTGTATATGGCCACAGTGTCCCCCAACACCTCCTGTCTCAGCCTCCAGTCTATGTGCCGGGGTCTGTCTGTCCTATCTGGTGTAATTCTACTGACTTATCTGGTGTCCTGTGTGATCTTAAGTATGCTCCCTATAATTCTCCCATCTCTCTCTCGCTCCCTCTCTCTCCCCTCACGGAGGACCTGAGCCCTAGGACTACCTGGCCTGACAACTCCTGGCAGAGGTATAGAGATTAAATGATCCTTTTAGACGGAGGTATAGAGATTAAATGATCCTTTGAGACAGAGGTATAGAGATTAAATGATCCTTTAATTTCTCCTAACCAAACAGCAGGCTGGAAGGGTGTGTGTGTGTGTGTGTGTGTGTATGTGTGTGTGTGTGTGTGTGTGTGTGTGTGTGTGTGTGTGTGTGTGTGTGTGTGTGTGTGTGATAGGAGGGTCAGAAGGCCATGCAAAATGCTTGTCTTTATTGTCCAATAGAACTAGTGAACATATAGAAAACAGTCTGTCTTTCCCTCTAAGATTAATTTCCCATGGGAAAGACAGAGTACTGGTCCATTGTTACTGCACAAAGCTTTCTAATGTTGCTTAGTATCTACAGTAACAGTGTTGGTTGAAACTATTTATATTTCCAACCTCATCGTGTGTATTGAAAGGAAAGGGAAGCGGATACTAGTCAGTTGTACAACTGAATTAATTCAACTGAAATGTGTCGAACTTATATTGATTAAGAAGTACTGCTGTTGTTTTTCATGCAAAGCAATGGGACAACAGAACATGCTATGCCATTCCAGAAGAGAAGACTAACAGTAGAATTCTGATAGCTGTTTCAGGATCAGATTAATTCCTCCATATCTCACAAACAGGGAGTTACTCCTATACCCAGCCAGTGCCAATATACCTCAGTCACAGGGAGTTACTCCTATACCCAGCC